>OY294054.1:25947768-26073059 GCA_958510825.1 Brachypterus glaber | reverse complement strand
GTTGCTTGGACTATTATTAACAAAAAAGTTTTAGGGTTATGCGCCGATATTAATTACATTTTGAAAAGTATAACGAGAGAACACGCAATATACTATCCACTATGAAGAATGCGGAATGCGAACCATTACATATTTTCACGGCTTGTTGTTTTTTATTATTGATATATTTTAACAAAAGCACTTTCATCTTTGTTCAGGTTTTTGATAAATATATAGTGAAATCATTAAAAAAAGGGGAATGAATATTTATTTTATCTTATCGTATAAGTTATATTAAAATTAGTAATATAAAAATGTCACTGATAATTCGATTCAACAGAAGAAGTTTTTTCATTAATAAAAACAACACTAATCCATTAATAGTTATTTGCGTGCCGAGGTTAGAAAAAGCATTCTTACTGAACTGAACGAGTCTGGTTTGCAAGACGAGGTACAAAGCTGGCAAAAGCGCTAGTCCTGCAAAGAAGTAAACTAAGAGCTCGTAATCGTAGAAAATACTAAACGTTTTTGCTTATATGGAACCCCAAGAAAGTTTAGTTAACATTCACAATTACCAGAACTAACTTGTATTACTGTAACAACCAGTGAATGTTAACTAAACTTTCGTGGGGTTCCATATAAACAAAAACGTTTGGTATTTATTATGGTAACTAGCTCTCAGTGTAGCCCACTATATTTTTTGAACGGTCATAATGTATAATAAATTCGTTATATAAATAAATGTAAATCAATTTATAGTTTTACTTTTACTTGCGTTCGAGTTGAACCTCTACGCTGTTTGCCTGTTGTTATTTGCTCGTCAAATTGCGCCTCTATAACTTTTTTGTTTTTATTATCCGTGTCTGGATTATACTGCAGTGACTCATTTGCTAAAGTGTGCTAAAAAGCGAGGATCATACCAAGTCGGGTGCGGTTCGCGTAACTCCGACTCAGAGGAACCCCTTACACGAGAGGAGCGTAATACGTCTTAGATATGAGTCACTGCAGTCTAATTCAGACACGGATAATAAATAGATTTGTTTCAAAATTGTTAGAATTGTACCTCATAATAAAAATCCTAAAAAATACGTAAATCCGACTTTCCTTCGACTTTTTCAATTCTTTAAAAGTTTAACCCCTCATAACTTATTTTCAAAAACAATAGATACCTTATTCGCATAAAATTCGATTTTCGAGTTGATCGTGTTTTTTGTTAAATTTTATATATAATAATAAATTTTAAATCTTTGCGTGTGTATATTCAAAAAAAATATTATTTCATTGCATTAGTTTTTTTTACTACGTTACATAGCGGTATTTGAAAAGTAAAAATCGAATAGCAGCACTGGAAAAGTTGGAGCAGTCCGCTACTGGCATAATTATAATTAGTAATTGATCAAACAAATCCGCTTGTCTAGCACAAATCAAGAGATGTTAATTAATAATTAGTATCCCTTGATGCATATTTGTTTGAATAAGGTAAACATTTTTTAGATATTGCGTATAACCACCCTAACAGAAATGCTCACTATTTAAGTAAATACTTGATTTTCAGTATTAGTTTTGTCATTACTGAAATAACTTGTAAACGCTCATATCTACAGTTTTAAAGCCTATAGTTTAAATCGATTAAATGTTATTGCGTGCTACAAAAAAAGGTTTTCCCTTGTTTTGACAAAGTTAAAGCCGTTCGATTTTCTTCAAATTTTAAATAGTAAGTTTACGCATAGGTATATGAAGTATACTAAATACTATATAAGTATTCTAAATCTTAGTTAATGCAATTATAAAATATTGCAATTATGAAGAAAAAATACGAAATACGCAGTATTTATATACTATTTTTTTGCTAGGGAAATAATTGGACCAAAAAAAATTTCATTTTGGACATTTTTTTTTTTATTTTCGGTCCGGTATAATACTCGTTTGCTGTAGCTACAAGGGGTATAAGTAAACAAAATAAATCTCAAAAAACAATATGGTGCGCGATGGCGGTTGTAAAATGCCATATTGCAAAAATCTGATCCTTTTAGAACACCCTAAGTAGGGTATCAAACAATTCTTCTGATGGCTTAATTACAAAAAACTAAAAAACTAAACAAAATGGCGACCATAAGCTGAAACATCGGAGTCAACTTTTTATTTTTCTGAATGGATGTTTACTTTCGACCCCGAAAAAAGAAAAATTTTGTAAAAAAAAAATGCTGCATACTAGTTATTCTCCTAAATTTATGGTTATTCTAAATCCGCCCCTGGTCTAGGGGCGCTAGATATGTTAGTTGACCTATTTTTTATAAAAGAGTATTTAACCAGATACTGCGCAATATCACAAAAAGGGTTAAACAATATATTAAAAATCGTAATTATAATATAACAGATCATTACTGATTTAGAGGTTTTGTCCTTCTAGAATCATTTCAACTATTTACAATTTTGGCGAAGGCGCTACAACGTTGTATCAGGCGGAACCAAATTAAACTTTATGCCATACATTTTCCAAGGATATTTAACTAATGTTAAGTTATTGAATTCGAAACTAAAATACTTTTCTCCTTTCTCGAGATAATCAATTTTCCTTATTGGATTTAATTTTAGATTGATGATATGGATATCTCAAAAACCAATTTTAGTTTTGATATAAACCTAGGTAATTAAGTCAATACAAAAAAAAAGTTTGACAAAATTAACGCAGTCCGATTTACTTCAAAACACCAAATATGATAAAAACATTTTAAAGTTCCTTGCAATTAGTACATAATAAATATAGTCTAGCGTTATAAATCATAAACAACGTAACAGATAAATTTCGTTATATTGCACCAAAAAAATATGGTTTTCAACCTGTGAATAATCATTTTTTGACTAACAATATGATCTAGAAGATTAAATCTGTAAGTTAGAGTTCCAGGTCAACAATATCCGAAGGTGGGACTAGCCTCGACTAATAAAAATGTTACCTGAACAACTCTTAAAGTCGAACACACAGTGTTTCTGGTGTGACGTCAGAATTTTTTATGTGTCAAGTTTGGACGAACAAACTATAGCCAATTTTGAATATGCCCGTATTTTTGATTGTTTTTTTTTTCAGATGTCTTGTAGCGTCACGGAAAGAGTACCGGATAGAGGTGGTGGTACTTCATCGTCGGCTGCAGGCACATCTAGCATCGGTAGTGCTAGTTCTAGTTCGGCAGCATGCAGACTACTCAGCGTAAATGCAACACAAGCCACGTCTCCTAACTCTAGAGGAGGTCCTTCGGGACCTCCTCAAAATGGACAACAAAATGGACAAGGCACACCTCTACGTCCGAAACCCTGTCTATGGTGCTGTTGCTGCAAATGTCCCTGGTACGTCCTAACTACATTGATTAGTTTTTCTTTCCCTAGTATTACAGATTCAGCTTTGAGCTCGTCAGTAGTTAAATGGCAAAAGCCCACAGGGACCACTGTTAAACAGGCCCACCCACGGGCCAATTCGGGCCCATCATTTTCCTATTTTTCTGCTTTTTAGACAATTTTACAAGCTGCTTTCCTCATTTTGTAGAGCCACCCTCGAGCTTGTGTTAGGGGCTTTTCATTAATTTTAGAATACAAAAAGAATAACAATAAACAAATATGAAAGAGTTCTTTTGCTTTGCTTTTTGTTTGCTTCGCATTTTTTAAAACAAATTTTCCCAGAGCAAAGGGTTCCCTAAAAAAAATTTAGATTCAAACGGATAAAAAATAAAATATTTTTAACCCGTTTGAATTAGTTTGAATTATTTATATTTGCAGCAAATTATCAATATTAATCCGTTTCAATTCGTTTCAATTGGTTAACCTGTTTTGATTTGCATTTGCTATTTAAATTTAATTCGTTTTAATTTGCATACGCAGAATATCATGTTTTAATGCTATTCCATTTTCATATGCGTAACATATTTTAATTCGTTTCTATTCGCATATGAGGAATATCATTTTTAATTAGATACTATTTGCAAATGCGTAACATGTTTTAATTCGTTTCTATTCGCATATACGGAATATTATTTTCACTTAGATACTATTTGCAAATGCGTATCCGATTTAATTCGTTTCTATTTACATATGCAGAATATCGTTTTTAATTAGATACTATTTTCAAATGCGTAACATGTTTTAATTCGTTTCTATTCGCATATGCAGAATATAATTTTTAATTAGCAACTATTTGCAAATGCGTATCTGATATAATTCGTTTGAACCTGTTGGAATCTGTTTATGCGAATAGAAAAGTCATTTTCAATTAGCATTTTCGAATTGATTCGGATTCAAACAGATTAAAAATAAAATATTTTTGATCTGTTTGGTACACATAATTAAGACTAGGGTTAAATAAAGCCTTTTTTAAAGATGTGTAAGATGATATTTGTCATTTATCTGTCAAATAATATTTTAAAACAGTTGACACTGCTCAAAAACTGGATAATTTAGACAAACAAACAAATTAAAACTACTAAAATACTCCTAACTCCTACGCTCTAATTTATAATATATTAAAAAAATAATTTTAGCTAAATAATCTGACTAACTCATAGCTGGTGTAGTAAATAATGATTTTGTTTCAGTAATAATCCAAATAACAAAGGAAATGATGAAAACGGACCTACGAAGTACTCTTACAACTCAGATTTGAAAGTTTGTGCTTCGAGTCCACCGTAAGTAAGAAAAATCATACAAAAAAGCCATACTATTCTTATTTCTTATTTCGTTTTTTTTTTGTTTTTTTTTTTGAGAATATTTTTGATTTTTTTTTTGATTTTTCTTATTTTTGTTTTTTTTTCATTAATAATCAGAGTTGATACTTAAATTACAATAACATATGCCCGTACTACCTAAACCGTTAAACATGCCCGGACTGGGAAAATTTGTCCAAAACGGCAATTCTATAATTTAGCCACTAATTGGTTATAGGTTATTATCCATGTCTGAATTAGACTGCAGTGACTCATACCTAAAACGTATTACGCTGCTCTCGTATAAGGGATTCCCCTCAGACGGAGTTACGCGAACCGCACCCAAATTAGTATGATCCTCGCTTTTTATCACACTTAAGCAAATGAGCCACTGCAGTATAATTCAGACACGGATAATACTCGAAGGTAAAATGTGGTGTTAACAGAGATAATCCGTAGCCACAATCTGCGCCGATTTGGTCATTAATGACCGCAATATTATTTACTGAAGATTTGGTACACATAATTATTTACCGATTTGCTCTGCTAATATTTATTAAAAATTATAGGTAGTTTCTAAATCAAAATCACAAAAGAAAATTGACCATATGCAAATGCCATGGCCACCAAGAAATGACAGTTCATGTCAGATTTTGCTAACTTTTGAAAACTTTTACCCGAAAACATGAAATTTGGTGTGGGTTCGATTTGGAACAAGATTAATCCATGCATCTGTCAAAATGCCCATTCAAGGTCATATTTTTTAAGCACCTTGACCTAAAAACATGAAATTTGGTATGGAGGGCCTTTGGAACAAGACCAATTGACCCAACTATAAAAATGCTGTAAAAAATGACAGTCCAAGGTAATATTTTTTCAACTTTTAAATGGTTCGACCTAGAAACATGAAATTTTGTCATGGGTGTTATTTAAAACAAGACAAATCACCGCACCTTTCAACATTACAGTTCAAGGTAATTTTTTTAAACACATAGACCTAGAACATGAAATTGACAGTTTAAGGTCGTATTTAATTGCCGCTACCGAGAAATATGAAAATTGGTACACGTTTTTGCAACAAGATTCAAGGTCACACCTTGACCTAAAAAGACCGCTCATACCAAATTTCATGTTCATTTTTACAGTGTGATCGGGTGTTCTTGTTCCAATGGGCACTGGTACCAAATTTTATGTTTCTAGGTCAAGGCATTTAAATACTAGCGAAATATGACATTGAACTGTCATTTTTAGAGTTGGGTCGATTGGTCTTATTCAAAACGCCCTTCATACCAAATTTCATGTTTCTAGATGGTTTGCATTTCTTGGAGGCCATAGCATTTGCAAATGGGCATTTTTTGTGATTTTGATTTAGAAACTACCTATAACTTTTATATAAATATTACCAAATCTTCATTTAATAATGACCACATCGGTCAAGAATGTGGCTACGGATTATCTGTGTTAACACCACATTTTACCTGGGAGTGATATATAACTAATTAATGGCTAAAATATAGAATTGCCGTTTAGGTCAAATTTCCCCATTCCGGGTCTGTTTAACGGATTAGGTAGTACGGACATTTAATCTTATTCGGAATAGGTATGTATTAAATCAATTACCAAAAATTAGAAATAATTTAAAATTCCTGTTGTCCGACCCTGTTGTCGTAATGAAAGTATTAACTCTGTTAATAATAGAAAGTATTTTTTTGTTGGCAGCAATATTTTTATTTCGTACCAGTCATAAAAGTATTGAATATATTCTATCGTCTCTTTAAAAGGTCGTATCTCAAATTTTACTGATTTTTATCATATCGCCAGGTCAGAGTAACAATTCTATTCAAATTTTACGCTTAAATAGAGTCTAATTTATTTATTTATTTATATAATGTGTATATTTACTTGATTCGTATTCAATGATTATTAATTTTAAAACAATAAATTCTTAATCGCATAAAGCAAGTAAGCATATTTAGGGTTAGACCTTTTTAAGAGATTAGGCGATATTTATATTAGCAAAGTGTAAGATTGTTTCTAATATTTAGGCCGACTTTAGAAGAAATCCGAAGCTGGGGACGATCTTTTGAAAGACTAATGAAAAATCCAAGTAAGTAACTAATAGCTGTAGCTATATATATATATATATATATATATACACCGGGTGTCCCAGCCAAGACGAACCAGGCATTTTCTGGCGTTATTATTAAAGCTATCAAGCAATTTATAACAGTTAATAGGCACCCAGTTAGCTATTATCCCGTCCAAAGAAAACTGTTGGACTGTCTTTTGTTTTTGAGCTACAGCTATTTCTAATCAATTTTTGTTGGCAACTTTAGGTTAAAAACGATAAATTATAAAAATTTAGGATTTTTTCTTCATCGTGTATAATTTGTTTTAACCAAATAACTTATATTTTTTATCAAATTTAACTTTTAAAAACGACAAAATAATGAAATATTTCTTTTTGTGTAGATCTAAACAAGTTATTTTAAAGCGTACTAGATACCATTAATAAGGTCTGATAAAAAGTTTACCTAGGTGAAAATCTGACTTCAGTCCCATTTTGACATTTCCTTCTTGTCTGTTATCAATTGTATCCAAAAGAACAATTTTTTTTACGACTTGAAAGGCAGAATTTCCTATTAGAACGTATTTTAAACGAAAGATATCCAGACGTCTATTGATATAAAACAATAAGAAGAGATATTAACAATTTTGGAAAAAAGTACTACAGATTTTAATGGAAGCGTACATTATTGCCAGGGTTCAAATAACTGGAAATCCAAAAGGAATAGTTGAATATGCCATTGGAGAAAATCCTTCTACAAGTGACTGTGTCTTTAAAAGGAAAGTGTTGGTAAAAAACCTCCAACGCGTTTCAATATATCAGGTAGAGGAATACGCTTTTGCTTTAGAGCTCTGCTACAAAACTTCCGAAGAAATTTAGCCTGGGCGTTTAAAGTGCTTAGAATAAAATGTAAATACATTTAATGAACCAATTAAAAATCACACTTTTGTTTAATTATGTTTTTATTGTAACATTAAAATAAAAAAAAATATATTTCTACTTTATTTTAATTTTTCAGTTAGGGAACGTTCAAGTATTACGTAGCGCTCCTAGGGGGGGGGGGGGTCATTTAGGAGTGTTACGTCCATGTTAATGGTATAGGAAAATAGCGTTACAGGGGGGTCCAAAATGATCAAAATTTGCGTTACGTAATACTTGAACGTTCCCTTACTTGCTTTAATTTTCTGTACTCTTTATTTTGACCGTAGAAGTCCAATTCGTTTGCAGAGCTTTCATTTTATCAGAACAATTATTAGGTATATTAATTAATTTATTTATTTATAAAAGTCAAAAATGTATTTGTCAAATATGAGAAATGCCAATGCCAGTTTTATTAATTTTTACCTTTAATACACTGAGAAAAATATATCAATTACATAAAGATTTATTTTATAACTTTTGTACAAAAAAGTGGATTTTAATTTGAAAAAAGTAGTACCATAAAAATACCATAAAAATACCACAAAGAAAATTACGTAATTTTTTATATTTTAGTACTTACCTTCGTTAATAAAATATATCTATGAATAGTTATAATTCGAAAACAAAAGATGGTGCAAAAGTTTTTTTTTTAGATAAAATAATAGCTTACTGGGTCTCTGATAATTTCTATAAATTTCATTTTGATGGCTTTAATAATAAGGCCAAAAAAACGCCTGGTTCGTCTTGGCTGGGACACCCGGTATAGTGTCAACATTTACTACATTTTTTTACTATAATCATAATTACACTTTAAAATTTTATTCAACAGAACTTTGACAAAATAATTAAAAAAAAAAACAAATAAAGAATGAATTAAATAACGATATAAAAAAAGTGTAAAAAATTTAATGAATTTAATTTAATGAATTTAAAAGCGGTAAAATTTTGAGAACTTATTTACCGTTCTTTTAGAATTTCTTGACTTCCATTTGGGTCAATCAATATTAGTTAATTCATTCATTTTTAAACTATATAGTTTAAGGTAAGGTATATACGTACCTATGGATATATGTATATACAGTGAATATCAAAAGTGCGCTTCCTTTTAACTTTTAAACGGTTTGGACTTCAAACTTTAAATAGTACCTACTATTACGTACCGCAGAAACTTAAAAAAATTAAAATGTTGAATATATGCCAAAATATAATTTTAATTAACATATTCCAAATTTCAGTCATCATACTCATCAAAAGTTACGCACATATTAATTTACTTCTGCGCCATCACCAAACGTGCAACAACAAGTTTTTTTTGTTTACAGTTGGTCGAGATGTATTTCGAGATTTTTTAAGAGGAGAATACTCAGAAGAAAACATACTGTTTTGGCTGGCGTGTGAAGACCTAAAAGTACAAACAAATCCAGAAAAAATCGAGGAAAAAGCGAGAATCATTTATGAAGACTATATTTCCATATTATCACCAAAAGAGGTAAAACAATTAATTTAAAATTACTATTGACAGATCATAAATAAACAATGAAAGTATTTGAAACAATGTGAAAATTAAAGAATTAAATAATAATTTCGCCAAAATTGCAAATAAAATAATTTAAAATTTTGGCGGAAGCGCTGGTACGCATAGTCAACGACTATGGAACATGCTGTCTTCGTTATGCTCCTCGCGGCTTCATAGCAGAGAACTATTTTACGTTTGCTTCATACCCCGAAGAAAAACTTCCAAAACCAAAAAATTTGCATCAATGCGTCTAATGCAATTCTAAACAACTTTTTAAGACATCCGTCCGTCTCTCCGTCAGTTTGTCCGTCTGCCGGCTGTCCGTATATTTTCTTACTTACTTTTATTAAAGGATAAATAGTACCAAATGTAATAAAAAATCCCCAAAAACAAAAAATTTGTAATAAAAACCCTTCAGAAACAAAAAAAAAATGGGAGGTTAACCTTTTAAAAAGCATTATAGGTATATTAACGACTTGTCATGTTGTTTAAGGTTTCATTGGATGCAACAGTCCGGGAGATTGTTAATCGAAACATGGTAGAACCCACTCCCAACACCTTTAACGAGGCCCAACTCCAAATATACACATTAATGCATAGGGACAGCTACCCGCGATTCGTAAACTCACCTTTGTTCCGGACGATGTCCCAACAACCTCTCCCGGAACCCGGAAAAGAGAAAGAAAAGGAGAAGGAAAAAGAAAAGGAGAAGGAAAAAGAAAAGGAGAAAGAGAAACTAGTTTCGGAATCGGAAGAAAAGGTTACCACGGCGGTTGTAACCACTTCCTCTGAGCTAAGGGACCAGGAAGATTAAAAAACGACTGATTTTTTGAGAAGGTCTTATCTCAAATTTTCTCAAGTTTTTAGTTTCTACGCATTATATGGCAATTTTACGTATAAATAATGATTTAAAACTAATACTTAATTTATAAAATAATAAAGGTGTATATTACTAATTTTAAAACAATGATTTCATAATTTCGTTGGCATATTTGAGATTCGACCTTCTCGAAAGAGATCAGGTGAAAAAACCTAGCCAGTCTCCTAATATGGCGGCCTAACGAGACTCGACAATAACAGATATAAAAGTATCGTCACGTCATGACGTGAAGCGTCAAAAAGCATAAAAATAAGCGAAATGGTCTGACCTCCAAAACAAATTCAAAAATAAAAAAACTTAAAATCTTTTCTAAAATCGCAATTTAAAGTAATAAAACTTATTTTTTCACATCCAGCTTTACAAGTCACTATTCTTTATTTATTATTTAATCAGAGGTATTAACTTTCTTCACCTAGAGCAGTAATAAATTATTAACTGCTGCCATCATCCAAATTTCTCTAATTAAACCCAAGAGCCTATTTTTACTCTATTTTATACTACTATATAGGTAATTATGATAAAAATTCTTAAAAGTACTACTTAATTTTTAAACGCAAGTTCAGATTATTTGTTTGCGCAAATGTCAACTGAGTATTAATGAAAAAGCATTCATTTTTATCTTTTTACTTTACTCTGAATAGAAGCAATGAAATTAGTGCTATCAGTAAAAAAAGGATATAAACCAAGCGTCGCGCTACTATTTTTCTAATTTTAACATGTATAGAAACTTTTTAGGACTTACAGAAATTTTTTGAGCTATGGTTAACCTTTAATATTAAAATACGAGCTTATAATTTAATGCGTATTAATTTTTAAAGAAATGTTTAGGGAGGTTTCCGAAATAATCGCACAATTCTACAATATCTAATTTTAGGAAAACATGCGTTTATTTATACATTTTTTATAATTATATATTTATATGTATCACAACACTGAAATTTTTTTTCTAAAAAGGGTATAATACTTTTAAAGTTAAAAACTTTACTACGGCTTCGTTTTCTGTTTGTTTTTATCCAACACATCACTGGCAAACAATGCTCCTTCCAAAGAAATGTATTGTTGATTGATAAACCCTATTATTAAACGTTTTAGAATGTATTTTTTAAGTTTTTTTTTTAATTTTGTTTAAGGGTGTCCGATTTTTTCGCGGACAATTTGTATGTTACCGCCGCACATTTAATCGCCATTGCGTATAGCAATTCTGAATTAGCTTTACAGGACCATTCAAAAAAACACGTTTAGTTATAAAATTGTATAATTCATTCTGTAAGATGTAGGAATAATCTTTAATTTTGGTTTTGGTTTATTTTGTAAACTTTTAAAAGTGGAATAAAACTCTAATGGAGGAAACGATATATAAATTATTGTAAGCAGTTTCATCATTTGTATAACAATTTTTACCCTAATTTTAACATTTTTAATGAAAAGATAAAAATTTTAAAATTTATTTTGAGTATCCTACACTGTTAAAAATAATTTGAATTTGTGTTTGAAGCATCTACAGTTGTGTATTAATATTTGATAAAATTTGAAAATTATTACAAAATTAATAATTTACTAGCCTGTTTTTCAACAGCCTCATGATTCAGTTCAATGGTGCCGCTTTAGCCAATTTTAAAAATGATTATTTAAAAATTTTTGATACTTGGGAAGAATATTTTCAGAGGTGAGGAGCTGAGGACCTTTTTTTTAGTCGTCAAAATTTTCTGTCAAGGGTAAAGCTTTTTTTGGGAGTAGGGAAATTTCTCAAGTTTAAGTTGGAAAATATTTGTTCCGCCCCCTCCCCCAAAAAAGATCGCTTCGGAGCACCCCTGCTGGAACAGAGAAAGAATCCTCATCAATTTTATAATATAGTCATTGAATTTCACTTCTTAAACATTAATTAATTTACATTTTTGTCTTAATATTAAGATTTGACTGAATATTAATGGACAATTGTAGATAATACTTGCTTCAAGTTAAAAATTAGGCCACTTAGCCCACGGTCTAGACATTTTGTTCCATAAATAACTATTTAAGATCCAATTTAATAGTTTATTTTAATCAGATTTTTATCTTTTTAAATTAGTATAAAGTTTAGGAAAAAAAATGTGAGACATCCACATTTTTATAATATTATAATAATACACCACGTTTATATTAGAACCCTGTTAAAAATTCCAAAAAGGATCCAATGAAATGTTTCATATACTCATATCAAAACCAATAAAACCTTATAAAATCCAATCAAAATTTATTGGTTTTGATACCGTTTGATTT
Source organism: Brachypterus glaber (assembly GCA_958510825.1). NCBI lineage: Eukaryota > Metazoa > Arthropoda > Insecta > Coleoptera > Kateretidae > Brachypterus > Brachypterus glaber. The sequence continues at coordinate 26,060,745 of OY294054.1, read as the reverse complement.
GGAATTTTCAGCATTTATACATAAGATTGATTTTTTCAATATCGTTTTCATATGAAACTGAAATTTAGAAGTTTTGGTATTTCTTGTTAAAATAAGATATTTATTCCACGAATTGAATAGAGAAAGTTCGCTCATTAAGATTTAGTGTTGTGTAAAAAAATATCGAAATTATGGTTAATCTCACGTTAAGGGTTAAGACAAGCCAAGTAGCAGCATTTAATAGAAAAGGCGAATTAGATCAAAACCTATTAAATCTTATAAAGAAAATTCCAACAAAAATCCTTCATTTTAATGCAATTTAATACTAAATTATGGTTTTTGCTAGAAGGAACTTGTATTTCAAATCGTATTTTCATTTTTGGCCTTATCAAATCTATGCAATTTTTTTAATACTATTCTATATATTTTCATAAAAAATTATAAGATTTAAAAATATATATAATTTTATGGGACTAGAAGTGAAAATTAAATAATATTTTAAAGCGATATCCCTTCTACGAAAGTCTCCAAAAATCACATTAAAATTGAATCCTAAAAAATCTAAAAAAACTTTATAACGATTTTTCCTAAAAGATTTCATTTATTAAATTAAAGAAACATTTCTTAAAATTCTCATAAATTGAATCCAAACCAAAAAAACTATTTACAAGTCAAGAAATATACATCAATATAATTTTCAGATATCGACTGATTCCTTGAGAAGGTCGTATCTCAAATTTTCTCGATTCGGGTTTTAGTTACACATCATATGAAAATATGGTGTGTGTATGTGTTAAAAACACAAGTGCTAACAATAAATATAATGAATCTACAGTAGTCGTTATTATGGATGCGTAAAATTGTCATATGATGCGTGTGAACTAAAAACCTGAAAATCAAAACAAAAATATATATATATTTTTAAACGAATCAGTCGAATTCTTAAAAATTTGAAAATATCTAATTCGCCTGGACTATCAGCGGCAGTTGCATTTACATGCGATTTTCGGGTCCGCTTCACTACTGACAATATGGGCATTGAGTAATAAATAAATTACTATGTGTGTGTATATTCTTTAATAAATGATAGATATGGTGTTCCTTCGGCCCCTTTCTGTAAACTAATTGTACTACTATGCTCACCTAAAGTAGGTATGCACAATGTTTTTGGATGTAAGAACTTCTGTTTTCTAAATTTAAAGTTTTTAGCTCAAATAGTTCTCCGATAATCGTACTGACAAGATTATCTTTACGTGTATAAAAACTTTGTTGATACTATAGTGTTCATTTATAAAGTTTTATTTGGCCGTTGACTCTTTTAGATTTCCTTTACTTGACGGTTTGGGTGAAAATTGTTAGTTTCGGCAAAATTTCGGTTTGGTCAAACTATTCAGCACAATCCTTGTTTTTAATAAAAAACGAGTCCTCTAAAGGTGTTTTTTAAAGATTAAGATTAAAAAAAACTCCCTTGTGCAAAATGACGTTAGAACATCTTGATGTAATGTTGGAAAAATGGTTGGTGCCTAGGTAACTTTAGGTACCTAACGTTAGAACAACGTTAGAAAAAGTTATTTTAACGACAAATCAGGACATTTATACGTTAGAATGTTTTTCTTTTGTTAAATTTCTAGGCAGATACGGTACAAAAAAAAAACCGGAATAATTCTATAAAAATTTGCAAGAAATATCATAAAATTTTTGTTGAATGACAAAAATTAAATAAATTCATAATTATTTTTTTTCAATTTCCATAGATGATAGTAGTACAAGTTGTTTTGTGTAAGTCTGTAACTCATTTACCTTTCGCTCAACCCCACCGAGACTTAACGATATAAAGATGTGATATTTAAAGTAGCGAAAATTCGACCACGGTGGTTCCTCGCCCACTCCCCACCCCATCATAGTCCCCCTTTAGACATCGCCCCTAATTCCCTAGGGCAGCTGATTACACTGTTCGACAATCTTTTTGTAAATTTGCAGTAGAGGCTGTTTAACAATTATGTCACCGAATTTTCGCTATTTTAGACCCCACCCCCCGTCATTGTCACCATTTCGTCACACAATTGGAACATTTTATATGGGCCGTCACTTTCAGCTAGACTTTCCCTTGGTCGGTAACGTAATTGTTGAACAGCCCCTTAAGAGAAAAATATCTATTGAGCATTTTTATTTAAATCAACTTGAATATACATATGTGACATATGTCACATAAATATTTGGTTTTTTCATGCTATAAATCTTGGTACACGTACTAAAGAAAATTTAGTTCTTTTTCGCCTAAATAGTAAATGATTATATTAAAATTTAAACCTTTTCGATATTATATAATTTTGAGAACTTGAAATCAACCCCATTTATATTTAAAAATGTGTACTACTTTAGAAATATTATAAACAAAACGTCAAAAAGTTGTTTTTGTAGTGTAACCATATTCCAAAATTTAAGTCAATATCTTATACCGTTAAAAGTTATGTGCGCGCACTGGAGAAACTTATTTCCACACATTTGCCAATATTAAAAAAAAAGCAATTTAACTCGCTAAAATTTAATTTTAATAAATATAGAGCATTCTAAAAGCTCTAAAATGAAATATCACATGATCCTATATAAAAATGTTCCCTCTCTGTCCACACTTATAGTTGCTATATACTGCCATAGCACGGTGGTACCAGCAATATTTTACAACTTAAAAATATTAGATGCACGCCAAAAGATTGTTTTCATAGTGCTTAATAGCCTATTTCAAATTTGAAGATGATAAATTGCCCTATAATCAGAGGCGTAATTTCAGATTTTTTTTATTTTAGGGACGGCAAAAAAAAGTTGAATAAAAAATGGTCATTCACCTCAAAAAAATGTTCACTGACGACTAAAAAACGCTTTCAAATTTTAAAATAGGGATGGGGAAAAAAAAGTAAATAAGAACTAAATAATACAAATTTGAATAATTTCAAAAATGTTGAACAGTGTTATCTGTATTAACTGAAGAGCCCTTTACATACCTCCAAGTCCCACTCACTCATTCTTGTTGCACCACACCATATACCTCAATATCGCACAATAATAATCGACACTTTGTGATTCGTATAAAATAAATATCAAATAGTAATACATTTGTTGTCTTTTTCGCCATTACACACCCCTAATAGAACTTGCTTGTTATATCGAAATTTCTATTTAACAGTGCAATAACTTAAAAACTATATATTTTATAAAGGAGCTATCGACTCAAAGACTTGGATTCAGCAGCTAAATATTAGTTTAGGTGCAAAACAGAGCCGGATTTAAACTTCTTACGCCTTACGTCAACAATTATTTTGTCTTTTTGACGCCTTCACCATAATTTAAAAATTATAACTAATAATACTTATAAACTTTTTTTTCGAAGTCTAAATTTTGATCCAAATCAATAATTTTGTATATGAAAATGTTTTGGTTGGCCTACGCGTATAGGTTCACAGTGGCCGACAGTCGCCCCGGCACGGGTGTCCGGCGGTAAATGCATGGGCCCAGTGAATGCCCAAAATCTTTTTTCTTTTATTATCTCATTTTTTGGTACTTAAAATCAATCAAATGGTGAATCAAGTTCATTTAAAATGATTGATTATATTTTATATTTTAATTTACAATTGCAAAAACTAAAAGGAGCTATCGACATTTTGATTGCAGATTTTGTTTCAGCAAACTAAGTCATAAGCATATTTAAAATAAAAGCTTAATGGACTTTTGGCACGGTGTTTAATAATTTGGATTTGGAGTTAATATAAAGTAAGTATAGGGTAAATTGTGAATAATACAATCAAATTAATTTATATAATATTATAATTGCTTGTAGGACCACAGCTACAAATAAACTATAAAAAACATTTAAAATAATTTAAATAATATAATAAACAACAAAAATTTACATATATATAAAATGTTTTAACCATATACATTACAATTTGATGCTAAAGAAATTACTTCTGACAAAAAATACAACGAAATACAGAAATGATAATTACAAAAAATAAGCGTTCTATAAGTTATTAAAATGGTTGTATATATACATCCTTTTAAGTGTATATTGTACAGGGTATACTCAAATTTATTTCAATGTGACCAAAGTATTGGATCCAACGAAAGCTAGTTCTACATGATGCGTTTTTGTGTGACATTCAAGTTGGTAGCGAGATCGACTAAATGAACCTGACTTTTCACATTTCGTTGGTCAATTTCGTCTTGCATATCGCCAACATTACATAATGTAGGACCAGCTTTACAAATGATAGCAACTTTTTTTTATGTTACTATAATATACTATACAGAAGTATAAATAAATCCTACTTACGTATATAAATTATTCGACAAAAGACAATATTTTGTTAATGTAGCGAAAACCAAAAACCATTTATTCGACAATAGTTATGGAAATAAATTTGAGTTACAGCTAGAAACATAGATTAAAATTTTAACTTTAATTAAGCTTGAAGACAATATTACAAGACCTGATTAACCTAATACAGAAAATAACCAATTAGGTAGGTTTCTATTGGTGTTATGTTTAATTAATTACAAAGTATCTATATTACATTTATTAGCAGCGTTGTTTTCATTTAACACGATTGCTGCCACTCTTCTAAGAGAACGCGAAAAATGACTGGCTGCCACCAGCTCTTTACCGCCTCCGAAAAAAATTAAGAATCGGCTCCTAGAAGTCAATATGGTGGCAGCGAACGTTTTAATGAGAAAAAATCTCATTAATAATTTTGTTTTTTTTTTAATTATAATCCTTTTTGAAAATACATACTTCCGACAAATTACAACACAATTATTAACAATACAGCTACTTAAAATGTTTTTTATGGTGTAAAGCTTTCCTGAGTTTTCAGAGAGTTTTTCAAAAAATATGAGAAGCAAGATTTTTTACAATAAGTGCCGAATTGCGTTAGGAAAAAATATAAACGGCCGGAAACTTCCCTGTTATTTGCCTGACTAGCCAAAATCCCTGATTTTTCCAGCTAGTATTACAAACGGCTGAACACTTTTTCTGATTTATTATTTAAAAAGTCACAAAAATTTTCAAAATGGTTGCAAATTGTTTTTTTTTCTTGAAAATTATCAATAACTGTTTTTGTTAATCGACTTATGTATTTTTTTAATTTTAAAATAAAATGCTTTAGTCATATCAGTGTTTCATACACACAATTATAAATAAATTACTATTTCTTGTACTTTTGAGAGTCAGGTAAAATTTATCCGATGAAATGTGGATTAACATTGAAATTCCAAAATGTAATTTGTGTTTCCATAGAAACTATCTAGCAAATTATATTAAACCGTGCATTTAAAAACAGGCCCGTAAACAAACTAAATAATGGAACAGTATTTATTTAAATAAAATACTTCTGTATTAATAAATTATAATGTGCGCATTTAAAGCTAAAAATTGGCATGTTAAAAAAGGAGGAAATTTAAGAAATAATAAAATTCATAATTTTTACACAACTACAGTATTTTTTACATGAAACAAACTAGTTAATGAAGATAATTCGCCTTAGCTACTAAACTATTATTAATTGTCATAAAGGGTGAATAACTACTAATCATTGATAATTTTTTTTGTTTTTTTTTGCAGAAATATGTTTCAATAAAAATTTTGTTTGATTTAGCGCAAATTATCTATTTTCAGTTGACGAAGACTAAACTAAAAATAGCTTTTCATTACATCTATATTTCATAAAAAAAAAAAATTAAGACAAATTTAAAAAGGCTTTATTTTTAAATATATGGTCCTTTTTATTTAAGAATTGAATGATTTTTATAATATATATAGGTTATAATATAATGTAGTTAAAATTTACATTTAATTTAAAATAAGTTGGTTTTTGTTTGTTTTAAAATTATTCCTGTATACCCAAGAAGATTTTAAAATATTCTATGTTGAGCTTTTTTTAGCTCCGCAGGATTTTTGATGCCACGTAACATTAAACACCACAGTACAAAATATATTCCAAAATTATTCATACTTTGGTTGGTTATTTAAGAAACTGTTACGTCATTAAATTTATTATTTAAATTAAAATTTACGTTTTAAAAAGCTGTTTTTAATTAGTAAGACAAAGTTATTTCACTCTAAGAATAATAAAAAAATACACTATAATTATATATATTTATACTAAAACTGGACAGATATATTTTTTAAATTGGACAGGGTAAAATATAGTATTTATTCAGCCAATTGATGGTTTAAACCAATTGGTGGACGACAATACATTTTTTGTTATAGTAAATTCATTCATCATCGAGAAATAAGAAAAAAATGCTTTTGGTTTATTGCTTATACTTTTTTTTAATGCCCATAGTAAAAATAGGAAAACTTCAACTTATCGGCTGACAAGGCATCAAATTTTAAGTGCGAGAGACCTTTTCTGAAGAAATTTTTACGCATTTTGTACAATTTTACTATGGCATGACCCGAAAGTAGTTTTAAAGCATTTTTTACGTCTCAAGTACAAAGAAATATACTACAGGGGATTGTTATAAACCACTGAGCAATAAACGAAAATATAGACTAGATAATATTGCGTATTATATATATTTTTAATCGTTTTATTTATTTTTTCTGTGGAATGTTACCGTGTACTAAACTAAATACATTTTTATACAACACTTTCAGCTACAACATATTGGAATATGAAATATTACATTTTTAGTTTATAGAATCCTACACACAAATAAATATTTCCTTTAAATATTTTTTAATAGCCATTCCATTAATCGATGCGGATATTATATATTTCCTTCATGGTGTCCAGGGAAACTTTAAAATTCCCTGATTTTTCCATGTTTTTAGAGAGAGATATCGAAAAAAATCCAGAAAAATACCAGAGGCAAGATATGCTTATAAAACTATTTATTTCTGTTACAAATTTTAATTAAATTAAAAATTTAAGAATATAAGTCTTTCCATGTATGTTTTGAGTGTAATATTTTAAGACATAAAGTTTGTTGTAGGAAAAAAGATAAAAATTGAAGAAATTCGTTGATATTTTTTTGACTAGCTGAATTTCCTGACTTTTCTAGACTTTGGGGTCGTCCATAAAATACGTCACGCAAATTGACCAAAATTCGTACTTTATACCCCGTTTCTCGCGTTATTAAAGGATGTAGAGATTTAATATTTTGGCTACCCCCTCCCCAATAGGGGTGTGTTAGGATATAATATAAAATCTCTACAGCCTTTAATAACGCGAGAAACGAGGTATGAAGTGTATGAATTTTGGTCAATTTGCGTGACGTATTTTATGGACGACCCCTTTTAGGTTTTTTAGCCCGCTGGAGACCCAGAAACTTTTTCTGTTTAAGCAATTCAAAGTAATACATTATTTCAGTAAAAGTAATTTTCTTAATAATGAAATGAATATTTTTTTTGTGTGTATGAATTTTAAAACTTAAGTATATAGTCATAAAAATGTTTTTAATATGAAATTGCAATGCATATTTACTTGCAGCTTAAGTTATTGTATAAAATGAAGTGTAATAAAATCTAACACACGCACAAATAGTATAAATAAAAAAATATTCTAGGGTTATTTTTATTGCCATAGTTAAGAAAAAATGAGATAAAAAGTGTCTTTAAAGTTAAGATTTGGCAAAGAACTATATTTGGCTATAGTCAATGATCTATTTCGGTAGTCAAAAAAATAAAATAAAATATAATCATCACTACTAATTGAACCTATTGCATTACACTAGTTCTACAACACACAATAGATAAATACTTCATGTAAACTACATTAAACTATTAAAGTTACATTTTTTTTCTACATCTGATTAGTTTAACAGCACGCAAATTATTGAATAACATTCTCTAAACAGTAGAGTAAGCCAAAAACTTTCTTTTTTTCGAAAAAGTTTTATATAAGTTCCAAAGACATCACATTTATAATTTTATTTAAGTAAGAATATTGTAAATAAAAAAATCTTTCTAACAAGTTTTTTTCGACAACACAATAAAAAAGATGACAATTTTTAGACGTGTTCTAACATGTTTTATTAAGGGATAAAGCTCCCTGGAATTAATTTTACAGACATGACAAGAATTCCTTGGAATTCTATAGAACTCATTCGAACTCCCAAATGAATTGTAATTTTTTTCGATTGAGGTTTACCCCTCGTATTTTATGAGGTTTAATAGATCAAATTTGTATTTTAAGGGTGGCAAAGGTTGAATTAGTGCCCCATAGACCCATTTAGTTTTTTTATGTAGCTTTAATTTCTGAATTTCTTAAAATGTATTAAAATAAAAAATGAAATAGTGTAATAATTTAAAAATATATATTTATAGATTTTTAAACGTTATTTCTAAAAAAACGCAGAAACAGATAGATTTTAAAATTTTATCCGGGTTTGGACTTATAAGTGTAGTGTATTTGGAACTTTAACGCAAACCTGCGCCTGAAATAAAAAAAAAACAATACTTTCTATGCAAAGGTGAGCGCAAGTTCTGAACTATTACGTTTCAAATTTTAGGCCAACTCTAATGTGGAACTAAAAAGTGCCTTAGTGTATAAACTAACAGCGATATCACAGAAAGAAATATTTAATTAAAAAAATTATAAGCCAAATCATAAAAACAACGCGGAAACTAAACACAAAAATAATATTACAAAACCTGTACTAAATTTTGCTCTGTTTGACATTATTGAAAATAATGCAACGAGCAATACAGGTTTTTTTTTTCAAATTTTACTAAAAAGTCGAGCGTCAGAGGGACCGAGGCACTGCAAAGTTTTACATGTTCGCCCAGTTCTGATCATAAACTCTCAAGTAAAATTTGTCATCAAAAAACTTTTAACGCACCCAGGGCTGCAAACCGCTTATTTGCTTGAACCGAAACGGAAAAAAAAGAGTGTATTGAACCAGTTCATCTAGTTTTTTTATGTATGCATAGCAATTTTAAGCAAAATTAAAATAGCAAAAGTGTCAAAACTTATGAGTTTAATGCAAAAGTTTTAACTAGTAACATTTTTGTTTTCGTAAAAGCCTACAAAAGTTATGGGCATGTTTACGAATTTTCTTTAACGAACGAGGTAGAACTGTGCCGGTCTATCTAATGCTAGAGCTGGAGAATTTTGTGAATACTCGGTTGCCTATATTTAGGCGTTTCTACAAACTAGAATCAATCAGTTTGCAGTCCTGACTACCATATTATTGCAAATATGTTTCTAGTATTTTTTAATTATGATTATAGCGTTTTAATAAAAATAAACTTTGATTTGTGCAGTTTCCTTAATTTTTACATCAATTACAGTTAACTCCAAATTATTGATTACTTAACAATCATTACACCGTTTATAATGTTATCATTATTGAGATGTCCATTGTAGGAAAATTCCCTTAAAATTCACTTTAAATTTGATGCCCTATGAGCCGAGTTATTTATATTCCAAAATTCATCGTTTTATATAAATCAATTTTCAAATTTAAATACCTGGGCTCACAGGCCCAAATATAAAGTTTGAGAGACCATTTGAAAGGAAATGTCACGTATTTTTTCACTAGGGACTAACTTAATGTCCTCATACTTATTTTAACAAAACGATCTATGTAACTTGTCACATTTTGGCATGTAATGTGTTTATTAGGTTATCTATAAAAATGTATTTTTCATGAAGAGTTTAAAAATAACTGAAAAACTATTTCAAATCAATGAATCAAAGTTTTTTTTTCAAATATCTGTTCAATTCATGTATACATTATAAAAAAAATAACTCAAAAAGGTAACAACATTAAAATGGACGACCTGGTTCCATGATAATTTTTAATAAAAGATATATTTGAAGTTAATTGTAAATCAGGCGTTCAGGGGTTACGGTATTTTTTGAGACAAATATCAAATTAACCGTGGTTAAGAGGTAGATATCTGGCTGAACTTAACATCTATAGCCAAAAAAACAGTACAAATAAATCCATTTTTTTTTAATTCACGTTTTACAGGGAGTGTAAAAAGTATAAAATACATTCAACATTTCTGAAGAATTACTATTTTATAAAAAAAAATTATAATTTTTACACGGCCATATTCGAAAGTATATTCATTTGGTTCCCATTTCCTTAGAGAACGACCTTAGCGCCGTCTAAAAAAAATTGTGTGCTTCTTTGCTGTACTCATTTGATATTAAAGGAAGCCATTTTAAAGTTGCATTTCATGGAGAGTGATATATAATTTTACTATGAGAAGGTAGATATATCTTTAAAATTAATTTGATCCATCTAGTTGACAGTTGATTTGAAATATGACAAAATATATGAAGACTAATATGAAATACTATAAATAAATCTATCCTTATTTTGTCACAATTCAATAACTGCTAACTAGATGTCACACGAATCGTTAAAAGCATTTTAAATGTGTAAATTTTAAAGACAAATCTAGGTTTAATTTCAACGTAAATTAATGGGAGACATCCATCGCGTGTTGCAACTAAAAAATGGTTTTCTACAAGTCAAAGAAATGTTGAATGTGATGCACAATTTTTATACTAACAGTAAAGATTTGAATTATATGTGAAACTCTGTACAAGTGCAACCAAATAGCAATGCAGATGTGAAACTATCAATAAACGTTAAATGGCAAGGATGAACTGAAGAGCATTATTGAAAAACTTAACAAATCCATTAACTGTAAATTGATTCGTTAAGTTTTGCATGAATTTTCCTCAACTATGCCATGAAAATGGACGGCACAAACATTAAATGTGTCGCAAGAACACGGCAATTCAATGGGGGTGGAATAAATGGGAGGGAGAAATGAATGGTGGCTTGTATGCCTTATTGATGCCTTATTGTGCCTATTTGGCCTTAGTGGTGGATGTACTCAATCTTGTACCTACATTGTTTAATCCATTTCCGCGAGATCTGGATCTGGGCAAAGATTCTGAAAAGAAAATCATATATTTATGTCCATTTCCAAAGCCTACAGGCTTGATTTTGGCTAATCCATTATGGCTGATTCAATTCTTGCGGCATTTTATTTATCTAAAAGCAGTATTAAAAGTATAATGATTTCATGCAGTAAATCATAGTGCCATCGTATCCAAAATTATTGCAGATTTATATCAAGAATTTATTTGGTTAATTTTTTAAAAAGATATTTTTAAATTAATTAAACAAAAAAGAACCAAAGATATACCCTATATATATTTTTTTTACTGGAAAAAATACACCAATCACTTGCAATTACTATTTAAATTATAAATTAAGCAATATAACATTTTCCATTAATAAAAGAATTTTGTTTTGAATTGTCGTAGTTTTCAGTGTTTTAAGGCACTCATGTTAAAAACCTCGAAATGGTTATTTCAAGAAAAAAAAATAACATTTCAGGGAACTGGTAAAATTGTCAGATTTTTATCTGACTAGCTAAATTCCGAAACTTTTTTAAATGCTCCAGGTATTCCAGACCGCTGGACACCATAATTAACACGACAAATGCAATAATTTTGGAGAAAAGTGTATTTTTGCAAATGAAGCACTAAATGCGTATTTTTGAAAGTGCCCTGATAACATTGTTTGTATCAAACATATATCAAACACGCTTGGATTCGACGTGTTTGAACGAATTTTGTGCACGGTTACGTCCGCCGAATTTGAATGAATTTTGTACAAACTATTTAAAAGGAAGTTTGATTTAATTTTGCATAAACTTTGTGCAAATTTACGGAATCTGCCGAGAATTATCGAGCTTTACCGTTCAAAAAAGTCCAATATGGTTGCCTGCTGAAGTAAAGTGTGCGACAGTGTGTAACAAAGAAAGAGTATTTGTATGTTTTTGAGCTAATTTATGGATATACAAGTGAGAAACTACTAAAACACTTAAAACATTCATAAAAGAGAACCCTTTTCGATAAGAAACAGCCTTTTTCTAATGCTTTTTGTGTACAAGTAGAAAATAACATGTAGGTTAATTACATCAAAAATAAACAGATTGATTCAGATTGATTTTAAAGAAAACAATTTTTAATAATATCTAGTTTTTTTTGTTTGATTGTTTTAATTTATAAATATATGTGTTTATTTAAAAAAATTCTTTTTTTTACTTCTGGTTTCCGCCGAATCTTTAAAATAGTGTTTGTTAATGGTAATTACCATGAAAAGGGCAGCTCAGCAATTCATGGTTAAGATGGCAGGTTAAGTTAGCACAAAAAAAAAAAACAGCGGTCGGAACCTTGTACAAACTTCATTCAAAAATTGTACAAATCGTTTGATCCTAGTTTGAATAAAGTTTATACAAACAATGTTATCAGAGTGTAACAGCTTACCTTTGGTCAAAGAACATTTCTGGTTATTGGCCATAGCTTCTGCCTTATCTAAACGCATTGCTCTGCCTCTTCTGTCCAAAATTAGCTTGTCGGCCCGCACAAACATTCCGTGTTTGGGTTTACACTCGAAGTACTTTACGCCTTTTACGCTTCCATCGTTTTTACCTGAAATAAGTAATATTATATCACCAAGTAATATTAAAGAGATGGCGCTGTTTATATTTTGAGTCGCGAAGCACCGAAGGCAATAACTCAAGGATTACTATAATAGTAGTATTCTCAGCCATGGTTTATAGTTCTCCGCATGAAAGAAAGTCTCCGACGTAAGGGGGAGGAATCATTCGCGCTCTCTTCTTTCCGTCAAGAGCGTTATAGGGCGTGCGTGCCTGCATCGGGCCTCCCACTTGCACACACATTCCAAACTATATTTATCGTTTTTTTTTACACACTATCAGCATTTTACTATTTTTATTTGGAAAATAAAGCTAAAACTTTGAATTTGTGTTTCTAGTTCAATATGAAAAAAATCCCTGCAAAAGTGTCAAAAAACCTGATATAACCTTATCAAAATGGTATGAAACCCATTGAAATCGCAGAAAATAAATATTATAGGCTTTTTCCTTGATTATATAATTTAACAGGAAATTTTTAATGGCTAGTATTTTACCTTTGGGTGCGTCAAGTTCGACTCCAATCCAGTTCCCGTTAGCAAATTCCGTTCCTCCAATATAGACAACAACCCCAGAGGAATTATATGGTCTGATGAGAACACTTTCACCCAAAACGACCCAATCAGGGATGGGCACGTCATTTAATTTCGATAAATCTGGTCTCGAACCGAAATTGTTATCATTTTCATCTTCCAATCTGTCAGTTGAACTGTCAACACCTTCTTCATGCAACTGAGTCAAATTACTAATTTTATTTTCCAAATTTTTAGTTCCTTTTTGACATTCTGTGTTTAATTTAGCCTGCGGGAACGAGGCTCGTTGCTGATTTCTAGATGATATCTTTTTTCTTCTCACCACTCTACCCGGAGAAAAGTTCGTCTTTACAACAGATCTTGAATCGTTGGGGTCACTTGTGTGCGTCGGGTTTGAATCGCTGTCTTCCAAACCGTTTGCCAAAACGTCATCTGAACTGTGTTCTTGATCCTCTACAGATGATACTTTCTGCAAAGAAAATTTTAGAGCGTAGAGAAAGCCATAAGAAAAAACAAGCAGTGAAGATTTTCCATTTTTTTTTATTTTTATTTATTTTTTTTTGTAGAATTGATCCTTATAATAAAAATAATTTTTTCTAAAACAATTACGTTAATCGGAATTTTCTTTCAGCTTTTTTCGATTTTTTTAAAAGTTTAACCCCCCATAACTTTTTTTTTTTTGGGGATTACTTTCAAAAACAATAGGGATCTTCCCCCCATAGAACTTGATTTTTCCTGAAACTTTCAAGTTGATCAAGTTATTCGTTCTTGAGTTATCGTGTTCACAAAAAACGTGACATCAGACGGACGGACATTCAAAAAAAAGTTGCTTATTTTTTCATAAAACAAATTTATATCCAAGAATTTTTTGTCTAGGACGATTTTTGATTGTTTTGAAAATTCTAATCTACCGTAAATTATTCTAACGCAGGCGCTGTGAATAATACAATAAGGTTTAATGAAAACATCATCAAACATGAATTTAGAGAGTACCGCTCTGCGAAATAGTCCTCTGAAATGTGCTATAGGAGAACTAAACTACTTACACCAGTATCAGTATCCTCGTCATGCGCAGTATCCATATTTTCAGTAACTGGTTTCAGATCGGTGAATAAAGGAGCTTTGTGTTCCCAATCCGGTGTCTCATCCACACTTATGCTTTTAAGTGATGTTGAATCATCACTAGATAAGTTAGTCGAAGACACTGCCTGCGAGCCATAGCCACTGGAGGTAGCAGAAGGAGTTCTTGGAGCTAATTCCATTAGGGAGTCAAGAGTTCGTGAGGTTGTCATTTTTCTTGTGTTTTTTTTACTTTTTGGAGTGTGCTGAAAAGAAAATAAGACGTATTATTTCGCACTTCATAGTATAACTACTACTAACTAACACTATATTGCGTTTAATCATATGTGATTCTGAACCGCTCATAGGGACACTTTACTTTTTATACAGTATTATAAAGTAACGCCTAATAAAGATTCGACATAAAATATAACGGAGACCATATTTAAAAGTTCAAAAACATTTTACGAGATGACACTACTGGCATGCGGGCTCCGTGTACTATAAAAATCTATTATTCGCCGCAATTCTACATATGACTGTAACTCTGCACGTTAAAAGTTTAGCGATAGGGTACCAATCATATCTACAATTGCGGCGACTGACATAATTTGTTTTTTGTAAACTTACTGTTATGTTATCTGAATCCTGATGTTCCTCCTCTATGGTTTCATCTGTCAGTATATCAAAGGAATGTTTTCGAGGAAGGGGTAACTGTTCTTCATGCAAAGTTGTCATTCTTAATCCTAACTTGTTACTTGCCGGTGAAATTGTACTTGGAAACACTAAAAAATATTTCAATTAGTAATGACTGTTAATACAGGTATATTTATTCTTTTAAAAATTAGTAGTGAAAAGTAGTAATAACACAAGAGACTCTTTGTGTGGGAATAATTCGGCTGTTTCCATGAGTTTCTTTCGACAGGGGCAAAAGCTCCTGGAGTAATTATTTCCTTTGACAACACACTTGAATGCCGAACTATTCTTGATTTTCCAAGACTAGAGTGTTATTCGAAAGATTATTTTTTAACGTTCAAATAAAGAAAATACAACCGAATAAAAGCGTAAAACAATACAATTAAGCTATAACTCTTCTGATTTTAGGAAAATGGAATCATCTGACGCCACATTGGAAAATCAAGAAGAAATACTGAAAAACATAATCAGTAGAATAATCTAAGCAGATAACAATATTGGACAGAAAGAAAAACATCGCGACTCTTTTTATATTATTGACGACGCGTCGTCAGAAATAATGTTTAACAATTAAAACATATTTTTAAAAACCTGAATAAAAACAATAACGTTAAAAAATAATCGCTCAAATAATTAAAATAAAAGAGAAAAAATAAATTAAATGCTATACCAACTACGAAAAAAAAAACGTAAATTAATATTTTTTTTTAGAAAAACACCTACGTTTAGTAGTCACAGTCGGTTGCTGTAATCTCAGGGAATTCAAATTAATGTTGAGATTTAAAAATGTCGGACGTGCTGAAAACATGAGAAAGTACATAAGAATTTGTTAGTTTGGTTAGTCTTCGTGTGCGTTTATATTCAGTGATTTCAAACAATGGGACCATCCATAAATTACATCACGCATGTGTCAATCTAATTGCGTAATTTAAACATACAGAGTATAAAGGAAAGTACTATCACAATACTGCCCTGCTAAGACAAGTTGTCCTATCTGCAAATTAGATGTTTTAGAGATATGACCAGTTTTATTGTTTTGGTTTGCATTTTTTGAAAAAATGTTTAAATAAATATGGCGTTGGGTTGTGCTTTATTTTATATCAAAAATACGTGATATCATTAAAAAATTTTTTTTGTCAGAAAAATAAATAATCATACTAAATGCCTATCTGAGAAAGTTAGGATAAAATAATCTAAAAAGTCCAATTAAATTACTAAGATCTGTAAAGTTAGTCCTAGTCCTGACTTATTCATCTATTAAGGATATTTGAAAACACTGAAAATTTTCCACATAGGACAAATATTTTAGGCTAATTTTCAGGATTTGTGTTTTAGATAGGACATTTCTTTTTAGTAGACACGTGGGGCTAGTGTAATGGTGTGCTTATCTCGAAAAGTGAAATTTTGTAGATAGGACTAATTGTCTTAGAAGGGCAGAATAGGCTTATGTCACTCTAACGAAAGTCCAATGTATGCAGTAAAATATATAAACATGTAATGCTATAACCATTACTATAGTGACAGCCTTGTTGATTAAGGTTTGTTTGTTGTTAACGTGTTATGACGGTCCTTGTAGTTTAACCCAGAAAAAAAATGAAATAAACCTCTCTGGCGGAAAATAACGTTAGAACGACTTGACCTAAATTTCTACTAAGGCTATTTTCTGAAATGAAATTGTATGTTTATTTATGTCGAATTTAAATATTCTTGATATGGGCGCTAAAAATTTCAAACAGTTATCTCTTATAATTATGGAGACAATTCACTGACAATACTTTCGTTGATACCCTGTATAGTTTTTAAAGGCCGTTACGGTATGCCGTCTGCAGCGTGACAAATATTAGCTTCAAACAATTAATATGTTTTAATATATGTCTCAAAAAAACTGCAATTTTTCTGTATTTGTTTGAATCTAATATTTTTTTAATATTAACTATGTATATATGTTACAAACCATAACCATGACCCACTCTATTAGACTAAATTATACGATATTACATTTAAAATGATGGGAACATTTTAAAGTCAAAGAGACATTTTTTTTTCACTCTATCAGTTTAAACAATCATGCAGGAATTTGGCCAATTGGTATTGATTTTTAGGTTCGAATTTTTTTATGGAAGCCTTAAGTCATTTTTGTGAGGATGATAGTGAAAAAATGCGTAAAACATCTTCTAAAACTGTCTCACACTTTAATTTTGATGCCCTGCAAGCCGAGACATTTAAATTAAAAAAAAGACCATAATTTGTCTAAAAAAGACAACTATGATTTGGCGAACAGATTATGTCATAATTGTATTGTAGTATCGTTGTTCAATTTTAGAATTTATATATCTCGGGTCAGTGTTTTAAATTTAAAGTGTAAGAGAGCGTTTTGAAGGAAGTTTTACGTATTTTTACAGTACGCGCCTCACAAAATTTACTTGTTAAGGTCCCTATTGTGTATGGGCACTTTGTAACTAATTTTATTTTCACTACAAATTAGGATGGATCAAAAATGGAGTTTTTCTCAGATTGCTTGTTGCCTGTAGTTATTCTACGTGAAGGATATGGCTCACCATATATGGATTTTAGTGGTAAATTTAGTTAGAGATTATGTTAAAGGACGTACTAAATTTTCATTAAAATCCATACTACTAAAACCCATATTTGGTGTACCATTCCTAGGTAATGCTAAATTCAATTTCAAGATAAAGTTGAGATAGAAAGGTCCCTTTATCACTATTAATAAATAAATATAGGTAACCCACTTTAAAAAATAACCTTGTTATCGAATGCGTGCAATTCCAATCCAATAAAATAACGAGAAGCGTATTTCTGATGTCACGTATTCAGTATTTAGTATTCAGAAAAACGAAAAATCTTTGAAAACACTTGTTTTTTAATTCCTTGCATATGAATTACTATTGGATAGGCAACACACAAAACAAAGTCGACTTAGATTAATTCGTCGTGCTTTATTTTGAAATCGAATTTAGAGCGTTGCGACCCGAGAAAAAAGCCATATTAGATCATTCTACTACACATGCTCACGATGCACGCGATGTTTAATTTTTATGTGGAAAAGGGGTAGGTTAAATTAATTTTGTGTCTAAATTATCCTAAATAAGTCTCTGTGACTTTATTACAAAATTCCTGCTGAGAAAACGCTTTTTAATGTATGTTTCGCATTAGTGATGAGTAAAAGGTATAAGGCGGTAAATTAAAATCGAATGTACCGCCTTTTACCGCTACCGCTGCATATATTTGTAAGAAATTAGTACATGTCGAACCTCTAAACAGTTGTTCCTCAAAACGGTCAATTCAACAAATGGTCATATACTCCGGGTGGGTTACTGAATTGACTTGATTAAGAGGTACAACAGCTAGTTGAATTACAGTATCAAAGATTTGTTTTGCTTTTCTTAAACCGCAGTTCTCTAACTTTCTAAGCATGCTCAAACGCAGATTTGCAAATGCCCAGTCGTAACTGCGCCTGTTCAGAACCAGTCAAGAACTACGATTTGGGAGAACTAAAACAAAACTGATGCTATGTAATACAGAAGTTCTAAAGTGTGTGGATTCAGATAGGGCATAATAACATTCTATTATTTTAAACAGTTACTGTTAAATAGTAACGGTAACTGGAAACTAAGTGACTTATAAATCACGGGATCTTTATCACTATTTCGTATTTATTTAATTCTTTATTTCTGTTCATTTAATTAAGTGTATTTATAGCGTGCGCCTAAATAAAACACGAATTTGCGTTGTTTTTTTTTCTAAATCATCAGAAATCTATCAAATGTATTTTAAGTTGTATAATTAAAAAGAAAAGAAGCTGTGTCTGGAACTTCGCAAATTCGTTTTTTTTATATACTGATGGCTGATGAGACTAAAGTTACGTAATCCCGGTCCAAATAATTACACTGAGAAGAAACTATTTATTTTAATTGAAAAAGTCTTCTTGATATGGTTAAACTTTCTATTCACGTATTCCATCAGGCGCCATCTATTTTTCGTTAAGAAAAACTGCTTTTCCGCCAATCAGCTGATCTAAGCCAGGGCCTAGCAGGGAACTGGGTAAACCAGAAAAAGCAGATATTTAAATCGGTTTTAATCGAAATAAATGGTTTTAACCGGTTAGAACAGGAAAAAGCAGTGGTTTTACGGTTTTTTTTTTCGGAGGTTTTTTTTCGGCCAAATGATAAAAGCCCAGGTTTTTGCCAGTCCTGTCTAAAACGTCGCATTCAGCTGTCTTCTCAGAGGATGCGCGCGCATCTTGAAACAAATGGAATATGTGTATCACAGTAACTGTCCTATAAATATTATCCACTCTTTAAGCTAAAACTAAAATGGCAAAGTATAACCAAAAAAACACCATGCTATTGATTGTTATCTACATGTTTTCTCTAACATCTACATCCAAAAATAAACACAGTTTTGAGATGCAAATATCATTCTTCTGGCAAAAAAAACTCAAAACTTGTTATCAAGCAGTTTCGCTGTTTTATGAGCAATTTCAAATTGATTTAATATTTTTTTTTTATCCACCTATAGCAATCTTATTATGCAAGCCTCCATTTTACCTGATAGAATGGAGCCTTGTGGTTGCATAAAACAAATTCAAGTTTACATTAGATACAATTCTAATAATTTAATGAATTACAACAAATTTCCCTAATCTATGTTCGTTCATCCTTTTTTGAGATATAAAAAATAAACTAAAAAACCCTAAAATATCAATTAAATAATAGAAAAACCAACCCGTGTATAAAATAGACACCAGAACTAGTTAAATATAATGAAAAAAACTTATAAGTAATGGCAGTACTTTTCAATGGATTTTACAATTACGGTTGTGTGTCTATTTTTTATAATAAAGTTACCCATATTTGTTTAAAAACGATTATTTAACAGTATCAACATTAAATATCGCCTGATCTCTTTGGAAACATGCTCTCTTAATTAACAATTTTCACGAGATAAAAAACATTGTTTTAAATTAATAATTAAGTAAAGATATACCTTCAATGTTGTACAAATTAAGTAGTATTTACAACAAACATGAGTCTACAAATAAGATAAAATTGTTTATGAGTAAAATGGCTATATGATGTGGATGAACTAAAAACTTAAAAAACAAGAAAACGTGACATAAGAACTTCGCAAAGTGATCAGTTAAAATATAATTAAAGAAGTGACAGTGTTATTATCTCAAAATAGAAGCAATTTGTCAAAAAAAAATTCTACCTCAACTGCGGATGAACATACTAAATCCTAACTTATACAATATCAAAAAAATCTATTTCCGCTAATACTATTGTTATTGCTATTATAAGGGAGAAAAATCTTTAAATTATTATTATCAGTATTAGTATGGTTAATTAATATTTGTTGATTATCGTTTAAAAACTTACCTAGTCCAAACGGTTTAGAAGGTGCGCTCTCATTTTCCTTTCCGAAACTATTTCTAGAACGTGTCAGCGCATGTAAATCACTGGTCAATTCTGAGACGCTCTCAGAACGGCACATCTGATTGATTGATTCTGTACTCAGATCCAACCTTGACAACTACAAATAAGCAAATACTATTAAATAGTGCCTCTTTTATTTTAAATTTTTATTAAACGTGCTTTGCGAAAAATTTGGAAATATTAATTTTGTTTTGAAATTCGTAATTAATGGTACCAAAGGAAGCCATCTTGAAACGCACGAGAAGTCGTCTATCCATTTAAGTCAAAGTTAAAACTAAGTAATATATTTCTATTCTGCCATAAAAAAATCCGTATCGTCAAAAACAACTAAAAATTATCTTGATTTTAATTTTTAATGCATTATTTTTATCATGGACATCTAATGGTAACTATATACCAAGGTACAGAAGATATAGCCGAGCGTATTAAGTTCCGAGGGGCGTAGCAGCGAGGGATTTAAGAGTGCCAGGCCATAATAGTCTTCTCTACCGTGGTTTATATATTATTTTTTTCAACACTAGCACTGGTTAACTATTTTTATTCAGATAATAAAGTAAAATATTAACAGGAATAAACAGCATTCCTGTTAATATTTTACTTGAAATTTTCATAAAAATCAAGTAGCCATGATCAATGACATTTGCTTAAATAAATACTTTGACTGACGTTTAAAAATTTAGTCTTTTTTAGGATTTTTATTATAATATTTAGCTAATTATTGTGTATCAGTTAATAATAATTATAATTATTTATGTTTAATAAGTAAAAAGTTATTAAAATCTATATTCTTGGGTTAAATTAGTGAAAATTTCACAAAGAACTGGAACAGTGACAGAAATCAGCTGATTTCATTATCTACTAGTAGAAGAAATTTGTATTTATTACACAGTGCAACAATTTTGAGGTCATCGAAAGTCCAAACTCATTTTGAAGTGCTGTTTTTTCGGGACAGTTTGTTTTACACTTTTATTCTCCTAGTCAATAGCTACAAAAAGGCTAAAGACAGTATAACAAAATTCCAAACGGTTTACGAGATATAGCCTAGAGAAAAAGTGCAGTTTCTTTGAAAAAAGTTTTTATGTGTTGCACAGTGTTATTGACCTAGGTAGAGACATTTAATTTCTCGAATTATAAAAATAGCTAAATAATGGTGACTTCTAAAGCTAGTATTGAAAAAAAAATATTGTGTGCTCCATGGCCAAAACTATATCTTTGTGAATTGACACAAGAATAAATAATTTCCGTCGATTACACTAGGCAACACGGTTTCTTGCCCTGATTGGAGTCGCATGTATTTTAACTAATTCTGGGTCGCTGAGACCGAATCTGGCCTCAGAATGTTTCTATTACCTAAGATTTCTGAGAAAAATTACATAAAAGTGGTATAAAATTTATTATGTTACAGGGTGGCCACAGAATTTTATTTGGAAAATTAAGATAAGATATTCTGGATTTTTTTTAAAGTCAAATTAGGATTCTGCGCCTTTAAACTGATAAGAAAAATATATTTTTTGGGCTCGGGAAAAAAGTTTACACTCTGTGCTTTAATTTTATTTCTTTTTCATTTATTTACTTTTTATGATTAAACTAAGCAAAATAAAAAAATATTCGTATGAATATTTTTGTAGAGAATTTTATAATCTACAAATTAAGTCACATTCAATTTTTATACAAATTTGATAGTTTTGTCACAAATGAGGAATTAAGTAAACTCTGCACTTTCATTTTAAGCTTTTTATTTTTTTTCGTGTACTTACTGTGACAGTAGCATATAGATTTTTGAATTCCTCGTATTTTTTTAATATACCCTAAAATTTTCAAAATCCTACTCTTTTTTTAAAGATTTTGAAAAAAACGTCATTATTTCCTGGACTTTATCTCAAAAATTTTAGGTGCTGGAATTTTTCTAATGTCAGTTTCGGATTCTACGCCCTCAAATTAGTAAGAAAAATTTACTTTCCGCTCGTGGAAAAAAAGTTGCGATTTGTTGCCTAGTGTTATTAATAATTTCCTTTTTTAAGAAATACTAAAATGTATTTACATGCAAAATTTTCTAAATGGATTAATACAACATACCCCATTTTTTGTTTCCAAAGTCTAAAGTGCAGCAAATTGAAGTGTTAAAGAAGTTATTTTAAATAATAGTATATAGTGTATAACCAGAACAGAAATGATCTGAATTTCATCAACACAAAAGCGTTGTAAAACCTATTTCTGTACGAGTTTAACACGATTGTTTTTCTACGACCGCAAATTATCGAAACAATTTTCAAAAATTTAAAGCCCAAGAAAAGCCAAAGTGATATTTTTGCTAAGGTCATAGAAAAAATAAATTAAAATGTTATTTACCTGAGAGAAGTTAGGTACACTGACAGTTTTCCTCATTATATGTTGTCCTTGGGCCTGTAAAAGCTCCCTTACTGCAACCGTTTGTCTCAATCTGTCCAGAGTCAATATACTTTCCACTGCACTTACGCCACGAGTGTACTTTTCTGTAAAAAACAGCCGTCTCGAATGAGCGAGAATACTTTCTCATAAAAAAAGGTATGTCCAGAAACAATTTATTACATACCAAATTTTAAGTCGCTAACTCAAAGCGTTCTTAAGTTATCGTAGATCCAGACAGACAGACCGACAGACATATTTTTTTTAGTTGCTTATTTTGATTTTTCTCGACGTTTCAGGAAAAAATAAGATGATTTTTTTTCTCACAGTACTTTTATGAGAAAGTAAAAATTAAAAAAGTACAAAAAAAATCAGTTTTTCGCACAAAATACTTACCAATATAGGTTTCTCCATCACAGGTGGAATCTTCGCCAGAAGCTGCCAACTGTGCCAAACTTTCCCGATCTTCAAGTTCTTCACTAGCTTTTGGAACGTTGGAAACAACCAAATAAGTTACTCCACTTTGAGTTAATGGGTTCGTGGTTATAAGTTTTCGTTTTAGCCTATCTGTTATACTTTGTCTTTTGTATATATTTAAAGCCAAACGTTTTCTTAAAACCAAATCCATTGGCGCTGGATGGGATAATCTCACTGTTACTCTCAATATCATATAAACACGTTCATTTACTGAAAAAAAAATATATAATTATAGCGCAAAATTAAATTTTTAATTTCCTGTATTTGAATAAAACTTACCATCTGTGATTTTATTCAGATGTGGACTATTATGGATGGAGGAGTCCCAACTGGCAACTGAACAAACATCTTTTTCTGGATTATCCAGAATTTTTAATGTATAAAACGGGTTACCAACTTCTTTAGGAAGAATTGAATTCGCACCAGTTAATGTAATATCTTCGCCAGATTGGTGTGTTGATAGGTCATCAGCTAAAATAATAAATAATAATAAACTGAAAAGATTTTTTACAGAATTTAGTAAAAAGTAAGGAACCTTAGTGACTAAAAACTACTTATTCTTTAATTGTTTTTTTTTATAATTGCAAATTTGATTAAAAAACACATTTTTTCTACGCCAAGCTAAACTGGGAACAGAAAAAATATAATCAAAAATGATTATTTCACACAAGGTCGAAAAATTAAGTTTCTAAGAGAGACGCATGCAGAAATTGCAAATCTAGCGTGTGCCGCGCTATTTTTATTCGATTTAATCAATAAATTTGTATTTCAATGAAAATTACGCCAAATTAGTTATTAGCTTCAATTTAAATCAATCGACGATCATTTATTTTACTTTCTTGAACAAAAATTATCGAATATTTCAAGTGTTTTATTTCATAAAAAGTCACTAAAGTCACTTTCTAGGTAGGAGGTTACACATGGTTATTACCGTTAAGGTCCAAAAAAAGTACTGGTATATGGGGCTCCATACCAGGAGGAGGAGACCACATAGCCGGTGCGCCTGGTATACCAGTTCCTGGTTTAGGTACATAAACTTCGTTCGATTCTTCAGTTAAATTCATCAACTGCTCCATTAGGCTCTTTTCCCTTTCAACATCTTGTTCTGTTTTATCATTTTTCTCCGATAATTTAGACAACTGTAAATTCAAGTAGTTTCGTCTTCTGATCAAAGCGTCGTTCCATTTTTCTCGAAGATTTCTCAAGTCTTCTTCTTGGTACGAATCTAGAGCTTTTTGAAGTCTGCTGCGCACCATTACAGCCCCAACTTCGATGTTAACTACTTGCTGGCAAATAATTGGCAAAGTTCCTGAGTTGGACACTGGTTTAACTCGTACTTCAATTCTCCTTTGCTGTCCTTGGCGTAGTTGGTAAATCCCTCCGGTTAACATATCGTTTCTCAGAGCTACCTCCACAGGAGCATAATCCCCCATGTCATTTAACTCTTGGATTTCAACCCACAGCTCGATTTTTCTCGTTAACTCCAACCAACGATCGAGCAAGGATCTCGCAGTAGCTGCCAATTTCTGCTCAACCTCCCAACCTGGTTTACATTTGGAAAAACCTCTACTTCTATTTCCCCAAACTTCAATAGATAGAGCTCCTTCAGTGCAATGTTCTATAAACTCTTCCGTTACTGTTATAGTGAAGATTTTTTCGTGGTCAAATTGAACAGTTGTGGAATGATTACTATGACCATTTTCGTCATTGACATCGGGCACAATTGTGTCCTCGTGGTTCCAGAACGAATACTGACAAAACACAAAGTGTGAAAGAGGTAGTGGCAAGCCTGAAGCTTGTTTAATAACTACCCGAATTTTTACTTGATTAGTACCACGAGTGTTTTCATCTTCGGCAATATAATCAGAAGATGTGTCCATTCCAGCATCGCACATTCTATCCTGAGGAAATGTGCCCGAAACACGACTAATTTCTACTTGTAACCTTCCTGCTACTTCTCCCTGCTGACTAATAATAGGAGTATGATAATCTAGGGTGACATCATGAAATAAGGATTCTAGAAAAATGTTTGCAACACCAATAAGATTATGGTTTTCCTGTGATTCAAAAAATGGATCTGGCAATTTGGCTTCTGGTGAATTTAAAACGTTTCTGTTTTTCTGATCGTCAAATAACTCGCGCATATCTATAAGTTTGTTATCCAGTTTTTCCATAGACCAAACTTGACTGGATATTAAACGTTTTACTAATATCGCTGGTTCGCTCACAAACGAACCTTTCTTTCTATTTGGACTAAGATTAGCTGGTGGTATCTGCAATGTCACGCTAAACCGAGTCTCACGTCTCATCTCTTCAGCCAAAGTGTTTGCTTCTTTTACTAATGCGTTAGCTCGAAGAATATCAGTTTTCAGTTGACATATGCTTCTTTTGAACATTTCGTCACGTTCCTGCGCCCATTTTTCCACTCTCATCTGCGTTGTTGGAGTACAAGGTGTGGTTTTACCTAAACCTATCCGCAGGGGATCGTACGAATAAGGCGGGTAAGGAGTAGAGGGAGACATAATGTTCCTCAACTGTTGGAACTGTCTTTCGTATTCCATCCGTTGTTTTTCCAACGCGACTTGTTTATCTTCTTCATGTTGTTTTTCTAATAGAGATATTGCAGCTTGAATCGGATCGTTACTAAGTTCGTTTAGCATTATTTCGTCTCTAGCAAAATTATAATCTATGGGTTGTGCGGGAGTTTGAGGTTCGGAAGTAATAGGTCTGGGGCAGTTGACTTTAAAGAAATGATGGTTTCCCCATAAGATTCTGTCGCCATGTTTGATAGGAGTTTTTTGACTAACCTGAGACCCGTTAACACATGACCTAGCATTACCACAGGGTTCTAAGTACAAACCTGAATCTTCTATGGTTATTACACAATGTTTTGGTTGTATGCCTAGACCACATAGTTGAATGTCTGGCTCCACCCCTTGCCCTGAGCTCGTCGCACCGACAATTGTTTGACTCTAAAATAAAAGTAATGTTTCCTGAGTTTTTTTCAAAAACAGGGTTCTTTCTCTCATACAACCCGATTTATTTTGAATGTTTCATATCGATTGGACATTCCGTTCTGGATTTATCCTGTCCACAAAAAACGTGACAGACGGACAGACATAACGTATTTTATGAAATTTTTTCAGAATTTGATTAAAAAAAAGGTTTGATCTAGGATAATTTTTGACGATTTTGGATACGCAAACCAGTATAACAATACTCTTCCAACTCAAGAGTTCTGAAGAGTATAACAATAGTTATTTATGATACAAGGGCAAAAACAAATTTCGGACGGCGAGCTAATTCAAGACCGACAAAGGCATGCGTCTGAAAGAAAATGTTTTCGTTTGCCTGTCATAAAATATTTTTGTTCGATTTTAATCAGTTTTTTAAAAATAGTTTAGTAGGTATTTCTTAATTATCGATAGGTATTGCACAAAAAACTTTTTTTTTTTAGATTTTGTATTTTTTTTTCAGTTTTCCTAAATTCTTCTATAGTTACCAAGTTATTTACTTACCTTTAGGTAATATACAAGCAATTCGTTTAGATGAGGATCTGCGTTTAAATTAACTAGATAATATTTATTTTTTTCAACTTTGATCCCTGAATCTTGTATGCTAATGCCCATTTTTTCTAATGCCTGTTGACGTTCATTTTGTATACGTTCAGTTTTCATCACTTTTTGTTCCCATGTTTGGGAGTAATCTTTGTACAATTTTTCACTTTCTGACAACTTTTGATGTATATCAACATCAGCCACTGGAGAACCCTAGAATATATAAAAACGTATATAAAAGGAACTTTCTCAGAAATTATACTTTTGACAGAATGAATACTACAAAAAATTTAAGGTTAGTTCACTGGTGCGCAATTTAAGCAATCCACCCCTTTAAAATAATCCGATTTCATTCAAACTTTTTATTTATTAACCTAGGGGGTTGATTTTTGTCTGTTTTGTGTAAGAGATTCAGGCAGTTTACTCCTCTAAAATCATCCGATTGTCTTCAAACCAAGCTTAGCAACATTATCAATAAAAATTTAAAAAATCTTTCATATAAGTTCTAAATTAATAAAATTTAATAATAATTAACTTATAACCAAAAACGCTAAAAATAGGAGTTTTACCCCATTCTTACCCCCTTACCCAAAATCTTTAGACAGACAGACAGACGGACGCAACTTTTTTTCACTGATTTCGACCTAGAAAGGTCTAAAAGGTCGAGAAATACGAAACAAACAGGGTCATAGATTTTGACTTTTCGGCGAAGCTTTCAATACATCGGCACTCTTAGTAATACTAAGTGCCGATGTTATTTGTTATTTTGACAGATAAACGTCATCGTATTCGAAAATAAAAAGTATTTCGTTCCACCATAAAGCAATACATACAGTCGCATGTTTCAGCATTTCCTTTAACGCCTCCACTTCTTGGCGCAACTCCCGAATAATTCTGGCGTTTGGATCCTCATTAACAACGGCATGATTGACTATCCTCTTTGCTCTATCCGCATAGCGCAGCGTCGACAGCGTCTCTTCGTAATTGTCTGCCGCCGGCGATATTGTTGCCACCATCACAGTTTTACTATTGCCGCCCAAATTGTCCTTTAACAGCCATGTTAAAACAGAATCGCGGTATGGTACAAATTTGTCTTTGTTTTTTCCGCCGACAGACTGATCCGCTAATTTAGATATGACTAGACCCAATGTTGTCAAAGATCTGGAAGTACAAAAATTTGCTTTTGACTATAACGATGGAGCTCTTTAATAAAATAATTTTTTCCTGAAATAAATTAATAGTAAAAAAACATTTTTAAGAACAAGCTTTTATTTAAGTGCACTAAAAAGAAGAAAATAAACTTTCAAGTAAATCAAACCCATCATTTTGTTACATTATACAATTTTATATGATATAAAAGCTTGTCGCGAGTTTTTTTGTAAAGTAAACGTATAACACTTCTCAGCTGTAAAGCTGCGAGGCCTAAAATAAGCGATATTTACTTCCGTACAAACTAGACAAATAATATTTTATGAGCTTCAAAGATGGATTTTTACGTTGAACCCACAAAGAAAAATTCATCAAAAAAATATCTAAAAAAAAATCAGAATTTCAAAACAAAAATTAATACATACTTGTTAATGTTGGAACCTTCTTTAAGCCTGTCACCAACGGCTCCAGTTTTCACAGCCCTTTCTGAACCTGCCAAATCAACCAGGGACATTCTACTGACTTTTTCACCGGATACACCCGATTTAATGTCAGTCAATGTTTGCGTCAGAATGACGCTAAACACAGCGTGAGATCTCGACGATTCACTGTTCATGTTCGTAGCTGCCACCGTTCGAGACTTGTTGCCTTCAGCCATTAGATTGTCTATATCCTGAAACAACATTCAGGTTATAGGCATCATTTAATTGTTTTTTCAAAAAGAAAATAAATTGAAAATGCTACGGTTCCAAACACTTTCTCGCGAAAATGTTTCAAGATTTTGATTATTTTCTTGCTATTTTAATATCAGTCTGCATTTATTTTCGGTGATTATGAAAGACTTTAAGACCCCAAATGTAAATTTTAAGGCACCTCTAAAAAAATATTTCACGCCCTTATCTATATCATTTTTCCTGGGAAAAACAGTCATGACATCTTGTAATGTTTGTAATTTACCATTACAAATCACAAAAAGTAATGGTTAACCCCCTTCCTACCCACTGCGATTTTTACCAAAACCAATCCCAGCTGAGAACTTGGATAAGAAACCTATGGTCCAAATTTGATGTCAAGTTCAAAGCGTTCTCGAGTTTTTCCAGACACAGATTTTTTCGCAGAATTAGCCTTTACTAAAGCAAGACTTCCCCCAGAAAAAAGCAAAAACGAAAACGAATATTGAATTTGGTTTGTTAGTTAAATCTTCATTCTATAGAACTGCAGTATAAGCTCGATAATTGCAGTTTTTAGTGGAATCTCATTGTTTCCTGTAAGATTTTGTATTTTGATTCTTCATGTTACAAGCTAACAGACGCCGCTAAAATGTCGATTTCGAAAAAAATGGAACCTCATCGTTTTTCCACTGGACCCTTCATACGTGATTGTACAAAAAAATATTGTTGTATTAATTAGAAAAATACATAAAACTAACAAATCTTTAATACATTTTTAGTGGTATTATAATTTTAACTTACCTGGAAAGAGTTAACTGCTAGTTGGGATAATCCATCTACATATGGCCCAAGTACGTTATGTTCTCTAACTTTAAGTGATTGCTTGTTTGTTTGTGGGTCTAATAAATCATGTACCTGTAGAAATAAAACAATGTTATAAAAATAAGTGAAACATTGTTAAAAAAAACATTGTTCCCAAAAATTTTTTTTCTGTCAAAAAAGCACTGTCAAAATCAGTTTCGGTCGGACAGTAAAAAAACAGTGCAAAGAAAATACCTTACCTTTTCGTTGTATATTTCCATATAACTAACTTCAACTTTGTATGATAATTCGGTGCTTTGCTGTTGAGAGATTAACCCAAACAATGAATCACATAATCTCGGAATTATTCCTTTGTGTTCCTGAGATCCCATCATTGTATACGATTTTCCCGATCCTATAGAAAAATAGACAGATTTTAAACGGTCTTACATAAGCCAAGTTTTATGATAGGCAAGAAGAAATCAATCAAAGAAGATCTAAATTTAATTCAAATGATTTCACTGGCTGATTTTTCTTGCAAAGCATGAAGGCCCGGGCACAGAAGGTCACAAAGTTGCAGAATTCGAAAACAAGTTAAAAACTACATACATCGAATTAAAAATTAAGGGGTTCCATTTAAAGTCAACACGGTGTATAGAACATTAACGGGTTCATTTACAATGCATTTACAATGTTTCTTTGTTAAAAACAACTTCCGGGTTCCTTTTAAATTAAACCCCGGTATAGTTTTTTTTCCAAGGGTCAGATAATTTTTTTTTCTGACGAAAATTAGTTTTTTGTATATATGAAATGAAGAAAAACGCAAGATTATCTATATATCTATAAAGAGAAAAAATATATGATATTCATAAATAAATATTAGGCAAGGGGATAATTGGATGTTTACTTTATTTTGAAACACCCTGTATGATAACTTGATAGCGCATTTATCAATATAATAAGTTTATTGATCTAAATGTTGGTTAATAAAATTAAATAGGTAATAGAAAAACATTTTAAGTAGAACTCGAAATCAAAATTTATTTTGAATAAGCGACAGCTGACATTATTTCAGTGTTGAAGAGGTTAAGGTTTACTCTGTTATATTGATTTTTTACCTTTGCGTGTTTATTACACTCTTCGCGATCCCTATAGCTACAGAAGTTTTTTTAAGCCAACTTTTTGTCTTTCCAGCTTATTTTTTACATCTTATTACATCGTCACTAACTACTACTAAAAGTTTCGATTTATTGAAATCATCGCCAAAAAGTCAAAATTTTTGACTATGTTTTTTTCACCTTTTAGACATTTCTCGAAATCAGAAAACAAAACTGCGTCCGTCTGCCTGTCTGTCTATAAAATCTGCATTTCTAGAAAAGATATCGACAAGCGGTTTTTTGCATATTGTTTCTTAGCCAACGATTAGGGGTAAGTGGGCAAGCATGGGGTAAAACTCCACTGGTTTTTATTAATTTAGCGCTTAAATAAAAGATTGTTTTTTTAACTGCTCAAAAAATGTTTGAAACTATTTTTTCCTTAAATAAACTGTTTTCCGTTTGAAGCAGTTAAACGTTTTTTAACATAACTCTAGTATCCAATGTCAAAAATTATATTTCAAGTGAAAGCTATTTTTAAGACCTATAAAACATGATATATACAGTTTTTTGCTAAAAAATTTCGAAAATTATAACCTTCTCTTTTAAAATCAAAATTAAACTATAAAAAAATATATCAAAATGAGTAATGGGAATAAAAATTATCAAAAGCTTTTCTTTAAAAATTATAAAAAAAAAACTTTCATAATTTTTTTTTCACACTGCTCAATGACATGTTTTTATCTGTCACTGTATTATTTTTTTTTTCGCGTTTACTGTAGTAGCAGGAATATTTTGCAGAATTGTTCTTCATTAAATTCAATAGCTTCAATAATATTGTAAATGTGACTCACCAGTCTGTCCATATGCAAAAATGCAAGCGTTATATCCCTGGAATGCATTTTCCAGAATGTCTCTGCCCAAACAATCAAATACCACATCTTGTGATGCAAAGTTTTCGTTTTTTGGGTCTACTGAACAGAAACAATGATCAAATGCAAACGTCTTTGCTTGTTTCCTAAAAAAAAAACATAAAAATAGTTTTTATATTTGCAGTTAAATATTAACGAAAAAAAATATATATATAGATGAAATTAATTTTCCGGAATATATATATATATATATATATATATATATATATATATATATTTTTTTAAGAATAAATCAACAAATATCTTTTCAAAAAAAAAAAATTGTTTTGCCAAGCGCCAAAATCAGCATAAAATCTCTACTAGATTGTACAAAATATACACTGTAGCGTGTAGCGCGTAGCCACGGGGGTAATCGAGGTAATTACCCCCTCGTGATTTTTTTTCAAACGCTAGACTTTCCCTTTTATCTGTTTTAGTAAAGGAAAGTAAAATAGTATAGAAGGTTTATTTATTAAAAATAATTAAAAATTCGCACGTACTGAAACATAAACAATATTAATAATAAAGTTAAAACAAGTCATGAAGATATGTAATGCTTCGCATTCCATTACATACTATTCACAATGGATAATATATTGCATTTTACCAAATAGTTATTTTACGCAAGTTCAAATGATTTAACTAAAATAAATAGAAAATAAATATCAATAATAACCAGTCGTCTCGAATGAGCGAGAATACTTTCTCCTAAAAAGTTATGTCCAATTTCCAAATCTTTAAAGATTTCCTCGTAACCTTCAAATATTTCCTCCAAATTTTGTAACATACGCGTTTCACACATAAGCTGCATTATTTTTATTGCCTAATGGATTATTAAATTTAGACGTAAACTAAAAGATGTAAAAAAGTGCCTGTAAGGATTATAACCTGAAATACAAATGAATAAACTATCGAGTATTTTTCCGAGACCTTAATTAAGGTGTACGAATGTATGTGTCGACGTAATGACCCTTATGTAATTTTTACAGATCATAATATGTTTATCATATCATGATAAATTTAATTATAAATTATGAACCAATATGATATTTTGTGTAAATTCAAACAACATATTCTGTAAAATTTCATTTTAATTTAATATGAATCTTTATAACAATATGTTTTGGAAAATGTACACAACTTAAAGTCGGCATCAATTTTGAAATATTTTTTCTCTGTGTAGCGTTGTTAATCTATTTATTTTATGAAACAGATCATGAGCAGCAAAGCATAAACAATTACAGTTAAAAAAATGTATAATTTTATGAAATACTGTAAACTATAAGTAAATATATTATACAGGGTGTTCTGTATCGTTTTATTCGAATTTTGTCAGTATATAGTAGATTTAATTCTAAGACAAAAAAACATAAAAGTGGTAGGTCGATTTTTTTTCGTAAGGGAGCTACGACCCTCCTAAGGGTACATCTGAGAAGTAGTTTGTATTTAATATCTCTGGAACACCATGAACTACAGTAACAATTTTTTACGCATGCCTTAACATTGATAAAGGCTATCTTTTATATAATTTTTAGTTTGGTAATTTTAACCAGGGACGTACTAAATGGGGGGGGGGTGATGTCACTTTTTGTCCCAAACTTTTTATCCATACTTATTTTGACATTTTCTCAATAAAATATAATTCTTTAGTTAAAAATACATAAAAAAGGTACTCTTAGTGCAACATCGTAGAACCAACAGTTTTCGAGAAAATTGCAGTTAAAGAGATTTTTCACGTTATGTGCATCAAAAATAGGAATTAAAAATTAAGGCAATAAAATTTTTTAATAATGCAGGACAATTCTACATCTTATACATTCTTATAATTTGTCTTTAAATGTTTTTCTTTTTTTTTTGTAAATATGAACTAGGGAAAAGTATTGGCAGAAGTATTTTGTTTTTACTAACGCAAGACTTTCCCTTTTATTTGTTATAATAAGGGTAAGTAATGCAGGTAGGCAAATTAGGACGTGCTTGGAAAATTCAATAACATTCAAGGCAAAAGAAATAACCATTTCGATAAAAAAAAGAATTTTCTTAATGTCTTTAAATTATTCAAGCCAGTGCACAGTGGACCAGAACAATTTTTGCGTTTTTTACACAACCACAATATGTAAAATAAGGTGGGCCGAATTAAGCAACAAAAAAAAGTGATGCCAGTAAAAAAATGTTTAAAAAAAAATTATTTTAAATGTATCTACTTACCACTGGTTATCTTAAAAAGTCTTAGAATCGTATTTAAACCTCCCACAAAAAAAAATAGATAAAGTAAAAAAGATTATTTTTTTCTGTGAAATCCAACAATATGTTTCTTACAAATTTTGAGTCGCTGAAACTGAATCCGACGGCAGAATCATTCTAACTTGTCAGGTTTTCAAGATAAATTAGACCTATTTAGACAACTTTTGGCCTTTTATTTTGAAGGCCGACGGTGATATGGTAGATTCTGCGACAAAATTCAAATTCAGTGATTTAAAATATGTAAAAACTAGTTTTTTTTATTTTAAATTACTAATCACTAGTTAGTAACTTAAATTCAAAAAAAAACCTTCCAGGTTAAACATTTTCCAGGCTTTTAAAAGACCCAGGATGTTACTTTTTTACAAGCCACACTTAAAATTAAAAAAAATCGACCCACCCTAATGTTCAAAGGAAAATTTATGTCAGGTACGTGACTTTTTTTATAGAGGGTTAGCCATTTAATGTCCAGGGGTTACCCCATGTGTCTTACTCATTGCAAATGAATCATTCTCTCCACTTTTAATTGATCAATAAAAAAAAGTTCATAGGGTCCAGGTAAAGTTAAAAATAAATTTCTCCGACATTTCAAAGTTTTCCAGGGATATATTAAAGAAAAAAAAAAAGTTTTTATTAAATTATAAATTAAACGGTTTTCATTATAAATAAAATTACATTTTCCTACAATTTTTACTTTCGAGCGACCTCGGAGAGGATAAAGTTATAGCGAAAAAAAATCTTTTCCAGATTTTGATTTATTTATCCGTTACATTCTGAAAAAACGATTTTTCGATGTCCGTCCATCAGTCTGTCCAGAGGCCACACTATTTGAAAGATCAAATTTAGTCCGTTATTAGTAAGTTAAACATAACATTACTGGTTTTCCCCGAAAAGAAATACATTTTTGCAATTTTGGCGACGGCACATTAAAATTTACATTTAGGGTTGGATTACCTTTAATGTAAATTATTTAGAAATAAATACAAATGAAGTACATTTTTGAAAGGTCACGAGGGAAAAAGCAATAGTATTGCGTATATTGTATATTGTACAATCTTCCTATGAAATGCGAAGCATTACATATCTTTGAAGTTTATTTCAAAATTATTACAAATTTATTCACTTTTTAATTACACTGATAGTACTCACAGGGTAAAGTTTTAAAATTAATAAATGTTCTAATTCAGTTTATTTTTTCAAAAAAATCCTTGGGCGTGTTTTTTTGCATTTTGTAATAAAAATGCGAGGCGATGAATCTCGCATAAATTCAAGTCCAGCAAAGCAGTACTTTCGGCTATGGCGCACACAATATTTTTTAGACGAGTACGTAAAAATAAGGCGCTAAAATTGAGAATAAAGAAAGTTTCTAATTGTTTTTGATGTCATATCGGTCAAGTGATTGCCATAAAACTAAATGAATAAGTGAAAAGTTTCCCACTATTGATGGGCCGACAGTCTTTTGGCGGGACAGAAATGTATTTTGTTTTACTTTTGGTTAATGCCCATGAAATATTTGAGTCGTCTATTTCCAATACCGGGTATGTCCTATGGATTTTCTATGGATATACCCGGTATTCGAAATAGAGGACTCATTTCCTATAACAGGAATAATTCACCAGTATTCGTTCCTTTCTCTAAGAAAGTGAGTACCAAATAAATATACATTTTCGAGTATGGCCATCTGAAAAATCATTTGTGTTGGGGTTTTCTAATTATATTGCTTACCTTTCTATTTTATCCAACATAATTGGTTGATGGATTATAGTTTGTTGTTTGTCCATTTCGATGACACTGTTTGTGCCCATTTCTATTTCTGAAACAGAAAAATTTCACTTAAAAAAAAATCTATTTTATCTAAAGGAAGCATTTTTATGTAAAAAATCGCGAAAAAAATACTGTAAAATGGGGAACAAAAACGGTTTTGCCTGCAAGGACCACCACGATTTTTTTGTATTATTGTGTCAAACTCTGAACTATTTCTAATATAAACTTTCATCATAGTTATTGTCTTAAGACTGGTTTGAAGCAGCTCTCCATCCCACCTTTAAGAACTGGTGTACAAATATAATTGTAAATACTATGTATATTAACATGATTTAACTATTAAACTATATATACAAATATAATCCTATTTTATAGAATTAGATATAGTTTTGTAGAAACTGTTTCTAGAAATACATTTTTAAAACTTGTTATAATGTCAATGTCAAAAGTCCAAACCAAAGTGGACACCCAGTCAGTGCCAGACTGGGAAGCTTGAGGCTGGTGAGATTTGCCCATTCTGCTATCCTTAGTTAAAACATCTTAACTAACATTGTTAAAATAATAATAATAAAAATATTTATTGGAAACTTCCAACAGGCAAACAACCGGAGTCTTTCTGCCCAAAAAATTAACAAGGGGAGTCCAAAATGATCAAAATTTGCGTTATGTAATACTTGAACGTTCCCTTAGTTAAAATGTCCTAACTAACATTTTTGCCATTTTTAGCTTAGGGAACGTTCAAGTATTACATAACGCAAATTTTGGACCCCCCTGTAACGCTATTTTCCTATACCATTAACATGGACGTAACACTCGAACACTTTGAAAAATTTAGGGAAAATAACAATGTTAGTTAAGACGTTTTAACTAAGGATAGCAGAATGGGCAAATCTCACTAGCCTCAAGCTTCCCAGTCTGACACTGACTGGGTGTCCACTTTGGTAGGCCTAAAAAAAAGCCCTGCCACCCTGGGTGGGTTTTGTTGACATTGACATTCAGAACTATAACAAGTTTTAAAAATTTATTTCTAGAAACAGTTTCTACAGAACTATATCTAATTCTATAAAATAGGATTATATTTGTATATATAGTTTAATAGTTAAATCATGTTAATATACATAGTATTTACAATTATATTTGTACACCAGTTCTTAAAGGATTTAAAAACGTTTTATAAACAAGTAAAGTTTGTTTGTTCATAATTATTTAAAGATTGATAGGCACAACCGAGACATAACCATCATTTAGAATGTTTTATTATTAAATCTATGAATATGGCAATAAGAAAAGATTTATTTTTGACATAAAGGTACACCTTTGTGTGGCAATATTATTAACTTAAAGTGATTCATGTGTATATAGGCCGAGGTTTAATGATTGGTTTTGTGTTGTGACAATACTTTTTTTGGTGTACTTTTATATGTAAAATTATATTTTAAATGAGGAATATATCGAAAATAAGCATACCTCTCCTATTAAACGGTCGGAGCCTTACGGCTACTTTTATTTTGTCCGTAGACATGTTAACTGGTTATTTATATTTATTACAACAAAATATGTATAATTACACTACTATCACACGTTCTTTGTATAAATAATCACGTTACTATCCATTTTCAAACATATTAAGTCACAAGATAAATAATCACAACTCACAAACCATCAACTTTCGCCATATTCCACAATATTGGACATTGCGCTTTACATACACTGCGCAAATTTCGGAAGTCATATTTCTATTTATACCAGGGCGCCATCTTGTGGAGTATTTTGACGTGATGTACACTAGTGCCATCTGTACATTAACTTTTGTTTTTTAAATATAAAGAACCCTTGGTGCTAAATTATTATAAATTAGGTTGGTACCACTTGCACAATACCTATCTATTTTTATGAACTTTGTGCTTGATAGATTGGCAGACATGGCAAGGAACGGTATGAAATTAGGTTTAAAATGGCGTTGTCAACAATGATCAAGATAGTTTTGTTGAAGTGATTGCTGTAGTTAAAACTTGTAATTTAGTTTTTTTTTAATTAAAATTAGTTAATTATCGTAGTAAAAAATGAACGGTCTAAGTATAAGTGAATTGTGTTGTCTGTTTTGTTGCCCCCCCTGTCCCAGTAGAATAGCTGCAAAATTAGCATTTCTGCCACCAGAACCAACATACGAATTTGTATCAGATGAAAACGGAAAATGTACATTTGCGCTAACAGAAAGGGCCGAATGGCAGTTTTCAGAGAGAGAAAAAGACAATGTAGAAGTGTTTTTCACAAGAACTAATAGAGGAAACAGAATTGCATGTCTATTTGTGAGATGTAGTACCAATGCAAGATTTACAATTTTATTTTCACACGGAAATGCCGTAGATTTGGGACAGATGAGCAGTTTTTATCTGGGATTAGGCTCAAGAATAAATTGTAATATATTTAGTTATGATTACTCAGGGTATGGGGTTAGTGCAGGAAAACCTTCTGAGAAAAATCTCTATGCAGATATAGATGCTGCGTGGCAAGCACTGAGAACTAGATACGGGATCAGTCCCGAAAATATAATTTTATATGGCCAAAGTATTGGCACTGTTCCTACTGTAGACTTAGCTGCACGTTATGAAGTTGGAGCTGTGATTTTACACTCGCCTCTCATGTCGGGAATGAGGGTGGCCTTTCCCAATACAAAAAGAACATGGTTCTTTGATGCCTTTCCCAGGTTTGTGCATTATTTCAGACATAACATTTTTAAGGTGTAATTTGAGAAGAAAGATAATTATTGACCAACAAGAGATCTAAATAATTTTTTATGGATTGCAGGGGTTTTCTGATACATATTGTCACTTCCCTTGCAAAGGGGCTTATCTCATTTTTTGTGTTACAAAGGGGCTTATCTCATTGCTAAATTGAGTTAGGCCCATGATTAATAATAATATATTATTATTAATCAGGGTAGCTGCAGGTTACTGTTTTGCTGCCACCCAAGGGCCTAACTCAATTTAGCAATTTTTTGAGATAAGCCCCTTTGTAAGGAAGGCAGTTATATTTTCAATGCTTCCTATTGCTAATAATAATAATAATACAAATATTTTATGGGGTTATTTTATTAGATAAATTTGATACATTTAAAGGAAAAAGGTATTTTTAAATTTGTATATAATTTTATATACATATGGGTCATACTTTATATACATAATGCATATTTTTTATAAAAACATAATGCTAGCAGCCAAGACCCCCATAAAAAAAGTTGGGTAAATTAAAAACCGTTTTTATTTCTTTAAAAATAATAAGGAGCATTAAATGATGCTACATCAATCCCCCTCCCCCATCCTATTGCTAAGCAGAACCCCCCAAGTGTGTTACATATTTTAAGTATAACCCCATACATATGCCATAACATATGTATTGAATTGAAATGCATAATCATAATTTGCCTGCTCCACAAAAATACCTACATAGGTAATCAAATATTCATGAAATAAAGCTTGTAGTGCATTTTAATAAAATACAAAATAATGCTATTTTTATTTTCTAATAAATAATATGTTTTGTAATTTTGTTTATAAATTTAATAAGTAATTCTGCCTATATAAAATTTAGGGCAGTTTTTAAGTGGTTATCTACTTATAAGGATCCTCTGTCACTGTTTTTTTTCATTGATATCATATTTAGGGGCTGACCCCTAAAATATATCACTTATTTAGGGTCACACTTATAATAAGTAATGCCCCAAGGAGGGACAGAAAGTAGTGTTGGTTTTTACCCTAAATTTTGTTTAGGGGGAGTTACATATTTATAGAGGTAAATCTCGAAGCGTTACATTGAGGGAGGGGGAAATTAAAATTGTAAATTTTTGCGCTACATATTTAAAATATGACGCCTTGGGATGAAGGGTCAGCTTTTTAGTGACAACCTGTAAAAGTATAGGAGGAAAGTTAAAAAAAAGTGACACAGTGATTTGATATTTAAAAATAGTATCTAACTACAAATTCTTGAATAATTTAAGATTATTATAAATATTTTTTTTTGCAAAAATGCAAAGGTGTAAATGGAGTCCATTTAATGGATTACTTTAAGGAGAAAAAAATATAGTTTTGGTAGAAATCTACAACTGGGTATTAATTTAATAACACTAATACTTTATTAGTATTAAATCTCCATTAGTTAATTACTTGGTAACTTTTTGCTATTTATATACACTAATTCACACAACTTGTGCGCCAAAATTCTTCTGCGGAATATCTCTTGTACAACTTAATTTGCCTTTTATTTGGATTCTTTTTTCCATTTCTTAAAATAACGCTTGTCCTTTTTTGCATTGTAGAAATATTCTCTTGTTTTACAGTATTGATAAAGTGCCAAAAGTAATGTCTCCTACATTAATAATACACGGCACCGAAGATGAAGTCATTGATTTTTCACATGGTCTAACAATTTATGAAAAATGTCCAAAAGCTGTTGACCCTCTTTGGGTAGAGGTAAGTTTGCGATATTGAAGAATTTTTATCTATTAACAGTTTTTCTTTTTGAACACACCCTCTTTTTTTACCTAACTGACAAAAAAGTCAAATTTTGCAGTCCTTTGTTATCATC
Source organism: Brachypterus glaber (assembly GCA_958510825.1). NCBI lineage: Eukaryota > Metazoa > Arthropoda > Insecta > Coleoptera > Kateretidae > Brachypterus > Brachypterus glaber. The sequence goes on along the minus strand of OY294054.1, from coordinate 26,020,916 downwards.
AGGGAGCGGATATTTGGTAGCAATATTGACGGCGGACTTAATACTGAGGGCCCGGTAAGGCAAGTGCCTCAGGGGCCCGCGGAACGGTCAAAGGTGGGCCAGCAAAGGAGATTGTCCTCAGCTATAAAAATTTAAAAAAATGGGTCTTTCCATTTTTTTAGCCCGCCCCTTTGATATAAATCAAATAGGTTCTTTTTTTTTACAGGCCAAAGGGGAGCCTGTGGAGCTCGCAAAACGGTCAAATGGTGCTCGCAAAAAGGTCAAAGGGGGCCCCGCAGAGAAAATAGTTTTCTATTTTCTCTTTTTCTCTCTTCTCTAAAAAGCATGTTAAAAAGTACTCCGCTATAAAAACAAAAAATAATCGCCTTTCTATTTTTTTTATGCGGGCCCTTGGCTACAGAATCAAATACTTATAAATAATAAGTTGCTTGGGTGGGGCCCGTTAAATAATTCGGTCTAGGTCAGTCCGCCAAAGAAAACCTGGGTATAATTCTGGTAGCAACGTCATTGCTACCATTTGGTCCGCTGCCTGGTGATTATAGTTATTTATCAGCAACAATCGAGGTAAAACAGAATTTGAACGTGCTTTGTGACTTATCACCATAGGGGTCGTCCATAAAATACGTCTCGCAAATTCACCAAAATTCATACACTTCATACCCCGTATCTCGCGTTATTAAAGGCTGTAGAGATTTTATATTTTGGCTACCCCTCCTAACACCCCTCCTATAGGTGTATATATATATTTTTTTTAATTCAGGGGGCAGGTCATAATGATGTCGAACTTTATTCAGTGTACTTGGAGAGACTCAAACAGTTTGTGATGAACGAATTAGACAACTGACAGCAACCAGCTGGGGAAGGCGAATGTACATTTAGTTCCGGTACATCAGCGAGTTCTGCAGTTGAGAAGTTACTGTAGCCCCGGTCTGCAGGGTGGGCATCTGTACTAGTTGCGAAACTCTGCGCTTAAACAAAAACTATAACGATGGGGAGCCTAAGTCATTTTTGTGGTGCCCATTTTCAAAAAATACGTGAAATTTCCTTCCCGACGATGTATCACACTTTAAAGTTGGTGCCCTTTGAGCTAAAATATTAAAATCCAAAAAATCGGCTATATACATTTTTGATCAGCAGTTTTTTAAAGGAGGAAAATATAATAACTTTTGTATGCCTTCAAAATTGGCATGGATATTACTTACCACATAAACAAACGTTTCACAAAAGTTAAAAAATAAAAGAACTTTTGTCACTTGGTATTTTTGAAAAGCTATAAAGCTATGAGATAATAATTTCACACTGTGAACTTCACAGAGCATCAAGCTTAAAGTGTAAGACACCGTTTTTAAGGGAATTTCTCGTATTATTCACTGTGGACCCACAAAAATTATTTAAGGTCCTCATTTACAACACTTTTTAGATCGTTAGTTTGATCAAAAAGTAATGTGTTCAATAGTCTACCTAAGGAAAATCAGGCATTTCCAGTGAACAACATTTTATATTTAAGAACAAAATTATTTATTTTTTTTAGAAAATGTTTATTGTAAATTATGTTTTTAAAATTTCGATTCCATAACATGCTCATGTGATTAATCTTAGGTGACTCATATGATCTTTCTGCATTAAGATTGCGTTAAAAAATATGAATATACTGTAACGTGGTCCTTATTTATAAAAGTTATTTGGAAAGCGAAGTATTTGCGTTTTTCTCATAATTCAGGCCTAAAAAGGATTTACCCATTATATTTTTGCTCTGGCTTAGAGATCTTTGTAGGTGATTCCGAAGATTTTAGCCACAGAATCCAAAACTAAATGCGCCATGACTTGTTTTTATGTAAAAGTACTTTCAAATGAGTGTTCAGAAAAATCGCTATAAGTTTTAAACAACTAAAATCCTTTAAATTTCCCACAAGACTTAAAACTGTTACGTTTACACAGAGCTCTAACTACCGAGATTTATAACTCCTCCATGAATCTCTCTTTCTCTAAAACAAATTCACAAAAAAGACACTCATTTAGTTCTGTGAAAAGACACTTACCACTTTTACATATCAGTTAACTACCGTAGTTATAACTATCGTATTTATTAATACGGTAGTTAAGTCGGCGGCGGCGGCTATATTTAAAGGTTCACTCTGGCACTCGGCGCGTTAAAATTTTAGCAGTATCATTCTATAGGTATCTTTTTCTTTTTAAACCAGTCCAGAACTGCGATTTTTGAGAAGAAAAACAAACCTTTTAATGCACCACCAAGTCCTACCAGTAGTGTCATCTCGTAAATTTTTTTGAACTTTTAAATATGGCCTCCGCTACAGTCGTTAGCTGTATTTGTGCTAGGTGTAGTCGTATGGTGGAGGTTGCTTACAAAACAACTTTACACTACGATATTTCAAGAACGCTTTGACACAGAGACATTTTGGGCCAATGATATTCAATGTGGCAAAAACGTTTGGTCAAAATTTCAAGTCTCTATGTCAAAGCGTTCTTGAAATATCGTAGTTTTGCAAACGACCTGCACCATTAATAATAATTATTTATCAAATTTTGATCTTGTCATTGAACGCACCAATTTAAGACCGCTTAGTACCAAAAGATGGCGTCACTATGACAATAATTTAATTAATATTTTTGGTAGTATATCATATTAAACTATAAAATAGAAATAAATAGTTATTGTTTTAAACTTTATAATAATTAAAAACTTGTATACATAGCAGACAGCTATAAGCTGTGATTTTGCTTCAATGTACAACGGGTTCGATAGGTGTCGCTACTTGGTGACAACAAATTTCGGTGGGAACGAGTTGTATTTGTTTCTTGTTGTAAAATTCGTGATGTTTCTTAATAATAATTGTTTAAATTTATCAAATATAAATAAAAGTGCATTATTTTAAAACAATAACTTCTAGAAAGACAGGTAAGAATATCCTTGCGTACTAGAAATGATTTTTTACATGGTTTTATTCAGTTGTTTCTTGTTTCAACTTGAACTTCCAAGTCCTAAAATTACGTTTTAATATGATAATAATTCGTTCAAAAACAAAGTGTGCTTGATTAAAATGGTATGTAATTTAGGTATTATCTGGTACTATAGACAATCTTAAAAATCCAGACAGAACCTTGAGGTCACCAAATATTAAAAGCTTTAACTTTCCAAACCTAGATTTTTATGAGTGTGATAGTATTATAAACAAAAAGTCTACAAAATTTTCGTATTAGGATTTCGTTCGAAAGGTCGTATCTTAAATATCCAAACTTTAAGGGTTTAAAAAAATATTACTTAAAAATTAGAATAAAGATACACCTTTGTTATAAACAGAGTTGATACTTTCATTACAATAACAGGGTTGGACAACAGGAATTTTAAATTATTTCTAATTTTTGGTAAGTTTTTTTAATGCATACCTATGCCGAATAAGATTATACATCTGTATACAGACATATAATCTTATTCGGCATAGGTATGTATTAAAGAAATATGTATACAGACTTTTAATCTTATTTGGCATAGGTATGTTTTAAAGAAACTCACCAAAAATTGGAAATAATTTAAAATTCCCGTTGTCTGACCCTGTTATTGTAATGAAAGTATCAACTCTGGTTATAAAATATAAATTAGGTAGTATTAGCACTATAGAGACTAAATATTCAGTTTGCACACTGAATTGATGTCCCTGGACTAAAATAAGAGAATATTGCCTTATTTTTTTGTATTGTAATGCTAGATTTTTAGTCCTTTGTTGCCAATACTAGGACTAAATATTTAGTCCCTAGGGTAAAATAATAATCAAAAAATCTATACATTAGACACTATTATTTATGTAATATGAAATGAAAATCAAGAAAATTTAAGATACTTACGATTTTTTCGAGTTCCTGCGAATCATACGTATCGTTGCTGGGGATTGAACTGTTAACAATTTTTTTTTGTCTATACTTTATATACGTTATATACTCGATTTTTTGGCTATATAACTGTTTTAAACAGCAGTAGGTACTCAATGTGTGGCCCACTCAAGACTCTGGGCTAAGATTTATGTAGGCCTGTGTATCAAATAGCACCTAAGGCTGCCCCATAATAGGTTAGAGTTATAATTTATTTGTTAACTCGACTTCTGTTTTTACTTATTGTGACTCAAAAAAGTTAATGTCTTAAATACGCAAATACCAAATCCAAATAAAATTTATAATGTTATTAAAAAGGCTGATATTTCTCTATAATAAATATATTTTTTTGATTTACCTTTGTCTATAATGTCAAAAATATATATTGTAGCTGTGATAGATCTTTAAAAGATGCGTTATATTCAAAACTTTCTACACAATCTTAATTTTAAGGTTTTATTGAGGTGGTTAATATGTAGTTAAATCTTTTTAGAAACAGCTGCAATATTTGAATGTGAACGAAATTCTTATTTAAAAAGATAATAAGAATTAATCTTAATTTTTACATACCAAAAAATTCATATCTGTTAGGAGTTTTATTTCTTTTTTTTCGCATTATTTTATCTAATTTTTTTTTTCTATTTGAAATTGCCTTTGTTTTTTGTGACAAGGGTTAAACTATTAAATTACAACAAAGCATAATTTTAAGTTTATTATCATATCATGTCTAATAATTATAATCAATATTAAAAATTTAAAATTGCTGTTTGTTTAGAAATATATTCTCTATCCCACGGTACCAAAATATATCAAGGTACATAATGATCAAAAGAACTATAATATGAAACTTTGCCGAAAAAGGGGAGAAATTCTCTATAAATAAATAACGAAATTTCTGTATATAAGATTTAAACTTAGAATTCCTTTAAAAAAGTCCCAAATTACCTTATAAGATTTTCATAACATTAGATCATGTTTTTTTACGGATACTTTTGGATCAAAAATGCTTGTAAGGCAGCTTCAGTATAAAAATTTAACTACTTATTGATAAGCCCTATTACACTAATAAAATCAAAAATTCTTTTACTTTAATAGTAAATAAAATTTTCTTTTATCTTCAGTTAAGAACAAAATGTACAAAAAATAGGCCAACATAGCGGACCGAAATTTTATGTTCCAAACCGAAAATTTACCAGTTTTAAGAAGACAGTACAAAACATTTCAATTTCACGTGTAATTTTAGGACGTGTAATTTGTATATCTATAAAAATCCGGTATATAAAAAGAAATGTTATTTGTTATTACAAGTGAATTTTACATTCCGAATTTTTGATTTTTTTCAGTGCATGTAAATAATTTTTCAAGTTTCTCTGTGTCCTTTACGTCAATCATGCACTACTTGCTATGTGAGCATTTGTTTTTGTGTAAATAAAGTTATCTGTGAACGTTTTAAATATTAAAAAAAATCCGAAGACAATCTTTAAAGTGATGCAACAAAATGTGGGGTTATCGTGCAACAAATTTTAAACTTTTTATTTGTAGAAATTCTGAGAGCATCGACTGATCTCTTTAAAAAGGTATATCTGAAATATGCCAACTTTACGGATTTAGGAAATTATTGTTTTTAACTCCTTCCCGCATGATATTTTTAATATTTACGAAAAATAAATATTTTATGTATTTTGAAGTGCTAATAACGGGAAAAATATTTAAAAAAATCAAGGATCATTTTTCAATTCTTTTTTGTTTGGACTTTTTTTATAACTTGCTAACGAAACAAGATATTTAGATCGGACTTGGGCTAAAATACGAAAAATAAAAGTTCGTAATATTGCACAAAATATTGAACTCTTAGAAGAGTCAGTGGCGTACCTGCAATTAAGTAAAAATGGAAAATAAAAAAATAATCCCTTTTTCGGAAGCCACTGACTTTTAAAATTAAGATTTTACTGTTTTAAGTAATTCAGTTTAAGTTTCATCTAAATATCTTGTTTCGTTCGCGGGTTATATTAAAAGATAGATCCGTTTAATAAAATGTTTGTTAGTCTCTAGCACAACAATTATTAGCTGAGAACTAAAACATATTCAAATCTTAACCTGGGCCATTTTCCATAAGGTATATACGTGGTACTTTATATATGACATACCGCAGCCATGATATAAACGTTTATAAAAGTCCATTAAAATAAATGTAGGTGACTAAATTATTTACATTTTTCTATAATAGGCTTCTTTATTTATTTGAATATGACTAAAAGTTTGTTTAAGATATGGCACCAGAGATACAATAAAAAAACCGTGCGTGCCATATATGGCACAGTATGCGGGAAGGGGTTAAATTAGTATTGATCTAAAGACCTTTATTATTGTATTGTATAAATTAAGTAGTGTTTAAAAAATTGAGATGCGACCTTCTCAAAGAGGTCAGTCGATATGTAATTTTTACTATTTCGCGCGTGCTGATTTTGAAAATTACAATACGCGTTGAAGTTGTGTGGTAAAACAAGCCGTGAACGGTATAAGTGAAGAACACCCAGATAATGGTTCTGAGAATTTGGAAGGTAACAAGTTTTCATAGATTTTCCGCGTTTTGCCTTAAATACCCTTACACAGTAAAAAAGCTGGCTAAAGCCATACAAAAACAAAAAAAAATTGTTTATTTTTTAAGCAAAATTCTTAAAATGAATGTAAAAAAATGAAATTAGAGGGCTTTGGCTTTTGCAGGTCTACATCTCGCCAGCCCCCTTAGAGATCTAAATGACAAAGAAACCAACCATTCTTCCCTTGTACCCTTCACATCGACTCGTCTCTTTGAAAGCGCCTTATCTTAAATTTGCTAACTGTATGTTATTAAAAAACTGCAAAAAAGAATATTGGACCAGCTAGCTTGAGATTTGAAAGTGCTCTAGCACCTAAACTGTTAATTTCTGAGTTTTGATCAGAATGTCAAGAACTTTAATATTTCCAAAATTCAGCCAAATCTGACTAAAATGACTTTTGCATAAGAGGAAAACGAGGTCTTTTGGGGTCAGTGAGCTTTTTCATTGTCAAATTCGTATTCAGCGCCCAAAAAAAAAAAACGTCAGAAAAATACGGTTTGGATGTAAAAATGCGCTTTTATTCTTGTATAAACGATATACAGTAATAATTTTCACTATAGCCGAGCGCGCTCTCAACTTTTCGCTTTAACCTTCGTGAGAGAGGCACAATCGTCTATAGTAATTGCGTATAAACTAAAAACCTAAAAATTAAGAAAATTTGAGATACGGCGTTATCTAATAGACAAGCACATAAAGAAAAAAAAGAATAGTTCAATCAACAAAATGCGCCAAACGCTAAAAAATTGTTGAATGTTGTTGTTTTTGATTAATCACATAGCAGAATTCGAAAATACACAAAAAAATATGTTTTACATTTAATGTTGTCAAGATCCGGAAAATATCTATTTATCTGAATTTATCAAGTGTTTTAAAACAATTGCTAGTTACCTGTAGTATTTTATACGTGACTAAAATAAAGCAAGAAGCTCGACGTTGCGTTTATCGCACAACAACAACATTCCAGTGGAACAGTTTAAATACACTTTCACCGATCCTTAATTATTTTTGGCGGAAAATCGTACTTGTTTACTAGTTGGTTTTACTATTTTTTTTTTCAGTGAAGTTTTACATTATTTTCCATTCATTATAATTTAAGCAATATGCAAAAAAAGTTTCTTGATACGGAAACCATTTCAGTACAAAGACAAGTTGAAATGCAATCCTTACTCCTGTTAGGACATGAACAAGGTTAATTAAATTTTATTTTTCCTGCGACAATCCTTGCGAAATTCCTTGCATTTCCGCCTGAAATTTTCAGGTTATCACTGTATTTGTGATCGAAACTTGAGGACTTGAACCGAAGAAAAATTAGCGTACATAACTTGTGCAGAAATGGCAGTATTTAAAAACTTGTCTGAGTACAGATTTCGTCTCAGGTGAAATTTTAGCACTCGTTTGGACTTTGCTAATTTTTCTATACTTGTTATTTAACATACCTACTATGAAGTTGCACTTTCAATATGAAACATATTCTAAAACTTTTTTAAGTCTATTTGTTAAGGCCACTTTACATTATGCAATTTGTAGGCAATTCTCACGCAATCCAATTTGTATTGACCAAACAGAGCACTGAAATTTAAAATTGTAATGATTCAATTGGTACAAAGTACAAACTCGTACAAATTTACGGCTCGGCTGGACAAAAAAATTGAAAAAAGCCTCAAAAAATCTTGCCAGAACTTGATTTCTTATCGCTCTTTTCATTTTTACTTTCCAGCCGAATCCTGAATTGCATGAAAATTGTCTGTAGAGTGACTTTTAGAAGTTAGTGTATCGCATGTATCCGTGCCGAGCCACCATCTTCATTCTTTCAATGGTGATTAGCAAAAACTTTTTTTAACAATCATTTGGGATTTTTGCAATATTAATTTAGGAATCGACTGTTAGTAAAATGGTAAAAATATTTGAACTCACACTTTTTATTCGTCTGAACTTTTGGTACAGGGTCATATACTTGCTACATTTGAAGCGTTAGTTTTGATCCTATAGAAATAAAAACCAAAAAGAGTGAGTAATACAAGATGTGACGCAAAACAGTCAGAATTTTTTTTTTTTGAAAAACAAAAAACACGTTTTTGTTAACCATCTTTCAAATTCAGAACTCATTATAATTAAGAAATATTTTTAATGAAAATCTAAATTTAAGTAATAAACTATTCTCAGTTTGAATTTGCGTTTCCTGAGTGATGTATCACACTTTTTCCGCCATTTAAAACCCACAGCCTGCAAGAAACAGGGACATAGCGACGGAAAAGGCAATTCAGATTGCGACGTGTTTATAACAGGTTTGTTTTGTTCACTCAAATCGCAGTTTTAGCAGACGCAGTGGATGATATTAAAAGAAGCTATTTTAAAGTTGCAGATGCGAAAAGCCATCTGTTTATTTACACCGAAATTAAAGGAAGGTGTCTCTCTAAAATTAACACAGGTGAAATTTTTAAAATGCTTGTAACTATTCCTAAGCCATCTGTGTAGCAGTGGTATGTAATTATAACCAAAAATGAGTGATGGATTTCTATACCTATAGCATTTCATATATTTCTATCATATATAGTATTTCATATTAATATAAATAAAACGTATTAAATATAGAAATCCTATACTTATTTTGCTATAATTCGATGATCGTCACAAGCATTTTAAAGATTTCTGCCTTTCTTAATGTCAACGTAAATGAATACATGCCTTCACGCTCGGTGCAACATTAAAATGGCTTCCTTTGATATCATGCTTTGCGGCATTGTACATTTACGTTTTAGAACGCTTAGAACTGCGGTTTTCGAGAACCAAATTCAGCCTTACGTTATACAGTTTTGGCATGACTAAATTTAATACTTCAACGGCGGCTACATTTAAAAGTTCACAAACGAGAGAACACTACTGGCAGGCGGACTGCGTACACTAGATAATTCTGCCATTAGTGTCATCTCGTAAAATGTTTGTGAACTTTTAAATATGCATTGAAAATAAAAGGCAGGAATTCGATTGGACAACTTCATCTTGCAACTTCATCAAAATTGTATAATGCAAGACTAGTTTAATATTTATAATCATTCGAGTATGCATACCGGGTGATTGCAATTGCGGTTTATATTTGCATCTCTGTAACTTTTAAATTGCATAAGATATATAACTAGTTAAACTTTTAAATAAGTGATACAAATTTGTATTATTTTTCTATGTTTAGGCTGCAAATTAAAAATAGGGGCCTTGGGTAGATTTTCTTTTATCTATTTAATATTCAAAATCTATATCTCTTGCCATTTTAGTTACTTTCGTGCAAATGACTCGGTATGTTTTATCATACAAAGCTAAAATGTAACTATTAATTAAATACATTATGTAAATTTTATATAAATACATTCAAACCAGTTTAACTTTTTTTTATGGTATAAGTATTTCTTTACTTTTATAATTTATTGAAATGTAAAAATTTAATACTGAAGTTAGTTATTTCATTGGTACATTGGCTAGGTATTTGAAATTTTGCATAACTATTCAGTTTTTATTCTCACCTTATACAGGGTGTCCCACGAGGGGTTTGGCAGGCTTTTTCTTGCTATTAAATAACATCGTTAATTTGAGTTAATACAAAAATAATTGGGACCATATTTTTTTAATTTTAAGTCTTTTAGAATTATTGGTAATAATTTATTGCCAATTATTAAGTAGGTTAACTACGAAATTGTAAAAAATAAATAATGACTCAATAAATAATTAGGATTGATTATTTTACAAATAAATAGAATTATTTTACAAATAAATAAGTAGAATTATTTTACAAATAAATAAAATTATTTTACAAATAAATAAAAATATACACATGATTGACATAGGTTGCATTTTTAGGATCTCTTCTTTTTATTTTGTACATTTTTCTTTTGGTCGTTTTTGTTGCTATTTTTTTTGCTTACTTTTTTTCTACATGGGACTGCAGTACATCTTAATTTTTTATTCGTATATTTTGTCATTTGTTTGCCAAAACTATTTGGAGCCATTCTCTTTAAAAGCCTGCAAAATAGAATTTATGAGAAATTCTTACAAAATCTTACATATGGAGGGGGAGGGTCGAAAATTTAAATTATATTGCCAAAAAGAGAATTTAATAAGCTTTAAAATCATGTATCACATGACCCCCTTTCCATTTAATAAAATGCCCCTCCTTGCTCCCCTGCCTTCGTTATGCCCCCTAAAAAACGTATTTAACATAACAAAAAAATATTTTGATTATGCTATTTACGTGTTCAAAATTTCAAGTTGATTTCTTAAGCCGTTCAAAAGTTAAAGGGGGGGGGCTTTAAACACGCACTATATAGAAATGCTAATGGGTGCGGTACATTTTAGCAACCTTTGCTAAATCCACTTTTTTTTTCTGTACTTAGAGTGAGCCGAAATATATTTTTTTAACTATCGTGCTTTTGCAGGAGGCATACGGGACCCAGGATGCAACTTTTTTGATTAGCCACACTGAAGTTTCCTTAAAAGTTTGGTTTATTTCGGCGCACCAAAGTGCACACTGATAAAACAGTTTATTTGTGTCAACAAAATATTTGGTTGGATATGGCCAATTGAATTATTTGGTTGTGATAAATTTTATTTCTGTTAAATAAACTATTTTTTTTCATTAATAAATCATTTTGAAATTAAAATATTTGTTTACATGAACTAAATATTTATTTGACCCAAATAAAATTGATTACTCTCAAACAAATAATTTAATTGGCCATATCCAAATAAATCCTTTTTATCAGTGCACAAAGACTTACTTGACAAATCGGTTGTCGTATAAACTCATCGATCTTGCCGTTTTTTCGAGTTCGCAAGCAAATCTTTCGCTGCAGTCTTCACCCTCAATCGCATTTAATGCGATCCTGGCAATATCCGACAGACGGTCCTGTTTTTCTTCACTTTTGTCTGACAAAATATTGAATTTTTTTCCAAATTTCGGCATGAAAATTGCTGAAGCCACTATAGTCAAAATTGTGGCAATTGCAGTACTCATTACCATAAATAGAGGCTCCATTGGTTTTGGCTTTTTGTTGTCTTCCGCTTGTTTTACTTTGGTTATTTTAACATCGTGCTAAAACATTTGATAAATATAATTTTACTTTTCCTATCATAACAGCTGTTATTATAGGGAAAGTAAAAAATCTAGATTATTAATTTTTCACGTTTCTAGACTTTTTCTGTGCCAAAATGCTGAGTTTTGCGAAGAAAATATGTCCAGACCATCCGTACAGCAACGCGAAAGGATGGTTATGTTTTTAACTTATTTGTATGCATGATATCAAATTTATAATAATCTATAGATTTATGGACGGTTTACCCAGTCATTAACACTAGTCGGAAAAAAATGGGATTTGATTCGCCCACGTTTCAGCTTTTTTATTTTCTTCATCAGACATTTCCTTGTAGTCGGTTTTTTTGCACCTCGGCTTGATATCCAATGTTCTCGGTGAGTTTGGTATATTCAGGATATGGAAATGTTTTTGGTAAAAATCGGGGTGTGGCAAGAACGATAACAACGCTTTAAGTTGGAGACTTAACATTTGGACCATGTGTTTGTTTTCCAAAGTTCTCAGTTGGGTCTTTTTGGTAATTATTTGGTAATTTTTTGAAAAAATAGAGCAAAAATAAAAAAATATATATATATATATATATATATATATATATATATATATATATATATATATATATATATAAAATACTCAGACTAATAATTTGCAATGTAAACATTATCAAAGTCCTTTTTTGCGAATTTTGAATATATTTATTTAATTAAGCGTGGTTTAATATCGCGTCTGATGAAACTTTTAAGTATCCATAAAAATTTATTGTGCTCTAACTGTCTAAGGGCCACTTGCACCAAAGATGGTTTAACTTTAAACTTGGATTAAATGGATGGTCAACCAATCAGAATGCAGTATTTTTAACTTAAACTCAGTTTAGATGAGATAATCCCAGTTTGAGAGTGAGTGCAAGTGGCCCTAATATGATGTAAAATACCTATAATAAAAGATCCTAGAACGACAATAGACCATTACTTAATATTGTTTGATACACGGTTCTAAAGCTATCGAAAGAATGCGGCAAAAAATGATATATTGAATGATACTTGAATATAACATGTAACTAAAAACACGTGCACGTTGAATTCGCTTTAATTGAAGCGTTTTTTGCAACTACATCTCCCTTTCGTCGTAGGTTTCTTACCGTGTGTCAGACTATATGCTTTAATTTAAACCCTATTTACAAATACGACGTAAAGAAGTAAACGTAAAAACGCAAGAAATGCAGTACGCTGATTGATTCAATTTCAAGGTTGGTTAAAATTGAACCAATCAGCGTAGGTACTGCATTTCTTGCGTTTTTACGTTTACGGTTTTACGTCGTATTTGTAAATAGGCCCTTGCTCTTTGAGCAGTGATATCAAATGAAGATAGTCTATTCGAATTTACAAAAAATGTGGCAAAATATGATCGTCGTTTTACAAACATGCAAGAAGCAGTGGCTTTTTGCAAGATTGTTTTTATACATTTCGCCCAAGAATATGATAAAAGTTCATCTATTCACTTATTTTTCGTCGTGGTGGTACCTAATATTTTACTCAAAAATGCTACTTTAACCTTAGATTGGTGCATTTGATGGGTTATTTTCGTCTTTAAAATATATTATTAATTAAATCAAAAATAATTTTAGATTTAATGAAAATAAGGATGTAAACACGACGTGTGTCATAAACGGTGTGTGTCGTGTTTATGTCGAGTTTAATTTACTAAGGGCCACTTGCACCAATGATTGTTTAACTTTAAACTTGGATTAAGTTGACGGCCGACCAATCAGAACGCAGCATTTTTAACTTAAACTCGGTTTAGCTGAGATAATCCCGTACCAAAAGTTGGTGCAAGTGGCCCTAAAATTAATTAATAAAACTAATAATACATATTACCTGATGGTGATGTGAATGATACTGATATTTTGGTTTTTCTGTAGTGGGTTTTGGCACCTCTGCATTATGGTGACTATGGGGGAAATAACTGTAATGATGCCCACTTTCCTAAAAATTACAGACCATTTTATTCCTTTTAATCAATATAATTGGAAAATTCAACGTAAAAATCTAAACGATTTTCATGATTTTTCAAAAACGTTTTAACTCTTTAAACCCAATGCACATTTAATGCTATCAAAACCAGAACGGCCTACTCACTTCGCACTTGTTTGCTTTTTTGATTTGTGTATTTTATTTTTTTATTTTTTTTATTATTAAATCCAAAATCAGCCAAGTACCATTTGGGTCAGGCCGTTCTGGTTCTGGTAGTCTCATTAAATGTGATCTGATCGCCGATAAATGAAAACCTTAAAGCAGTTATTTTCGATTTCGTGATTGGTACAAACTGAAAAATTTGAGATCACATCTAATGAGTAGTGAATTGGGTTCTCTGAATACTGTAACGTTAAAACAAGTGATCCTAGATAAAAGTAAAAGTAATTATGATCAATAAAAAAAAAATCAAATATACGTAGGTGTTTATGATGGTTATTTTCGTTGCAGGGTAAAATATACCGAAGAACAATATTTTTTGATTTGGAAGAAAAGATGACTAAGCGACAGGAACTCCCATAGTCAAGGTAAGTGTTAGTTATAAACCTTTGCATTGTCAAACTGCACTCAGTGGCGGGTTGGCCCAGGCCCCTGGGCCGCATAAGCGTCCCGGGCCCAGTGTCGGACTGGGAAGCCTAAGGCTAGTGAGATTTCTAGGAGGACCCCCACCTATTAATTTTTTCTTTCCAAAATAAAATTTTTCAATCAAAATTTGTCGCCCCTACCAAACCAAAAAAAAACTACGAAAAAAAAAGCTTTATCCCTAAGCTTTTCTACCAAATTTGGCGCCCCTACCAAACCATAATAAAAAGCCAAAAAGCTTTGTCCCTGAGCGTTTCTGCAACATTTGGCGCCCACCTTGGCGAGCGTTTCTGCAAAACTTGGCGCCCCTACCAAACAAAAAGAAAAAAAGCTTTGTCCCTGACATCACCCAAGGAGGCCCCGTGAGATTTTTCTCACTATATCATCGTCCAGTCCGACACTGCCCGGGCCTCACTCAAAGTATACTAGGTGCCCCTGGCTGGAAACTTATTATTTATAATTATTTTTATTAATCGTGAATTTGTATTAAATTATTAGAATCGCCCAGTGATAATAGCATAGCATTAAAAAGCAATTATAAAATCAAAGGGGGCCCTTCTATAGAACGGTCCGTATAAACGGATAAGCTTTAATTTTCTTATCAGGATCCTGCCCAAAAAAATTGATAGGCCCGTATTAATTTTTCAGCAAAGGCCCCGTAAAAAGCAATTAGAAAATTGATTAACTAGAGGCCTGTATAAAAAATTATTTAGAAGGGCCGGCTTTGATTTTTATGGAAGCGGGCCGCATAAAAATGGAATTAGAAGGGCTCGCTTTGATTTTATAGAAGAGGGCCCACATAAAAAAGTAATTAGAAGCGCCCACTTTGATTTTCTTGCAAATGGCCCGGAAAAAGAAAATAAAGTGAATTTGAAGTTCCCGTAAAAATAAAATAAAGCCCCATGGATTTTATAGTTAAGGGCCCGCGTAAAAAAAGTTTTTGTTTTTTCACTGATTCCAGAAGGAAATAGCCTTTTTTATTAGTCACATGCTTTTTACAACAGAGAGAAATAATAAAATGATTTCCTTTGCGGGCTCTCCTTTGACCGTTTCATGGACCCTCCTTTAAACGTTTTGCAGGCCCCTTCTTGGATCGTTATAATTATGTTAACTTTGTTGGTAATGATTGCTTTACAGTTTACAAATCATTGCTAAATCAAATCACACCTTTTTTCTGCGTACAGCATTTTCTATCACTAGCATCCTAGATTTAAACCTATGTTTTAACAAACATAACTAATAGTTATGTTTGTTATCAACTAGAGAGGAGACTAGAGCTTTTTGTACCAGGTGGGAATTTTTAAAACAACGCGTAAGCCGAGTGCGCAAAATATTCGCACAGGCGTGAAAAACACTTTCTTCACTGTTAAGAAACTAAAACACACAGGTAAAACAAGTGGGAAAAATAACTTACACTTGGTTGCGATGACATTTCATCCAAAAAACTCTTAATCGGGTAATAGTAATAATAATATCCTGAATGGTTATCATCGGGCGGATGATCATCATTGTGATGATCATGATCTTTGTGCTCGTAATGATGATCTTTGTGGTCGTAATGATGATCCTTGTGGTCGTATTGATGATCGGGTGGTGGATGAGGATGATGATGACTTTCAGATCCGTCTAACTCGGCTACTGCCGCGTGCACGAACGACTGATCCCCCGTGTTGAACTTGATCGTTTCACCTTTCGCCACTGCAGATTCGTACAACGCAGCTAATTCTCCTTTAGTTAAGCTCAAGGGTGGCACTGAATTTGAGGAGTAATGAACTCGGTGTTCAATTTTTGTTGGGTTGGTAGACGTTTCCATTGACTCGGACAAAATTTTTGTATCACCTCTTCGTAGTGTTTGTTTGTACGATAACTTTCGAAGATCTCTGACTGTATTTTGCAAGTATTGGGGTGCGCTCTCTTGGCTGGTTGTTAAACGTAATACGGATATAACCAGAATGTATAATGTATAAAATTCCATGCTGCAAGAAGGATAAGATAAAACTGGTGAAATTTATGAAAATAATTCTAATTATATATGGCTATAAAAAAAGGATGTAAAAAGGTTATTAAGCTTATTAAAACTACATTGTTAATGAGTAAACTATTTTTGGGTTAATGCTGCGAAAAAGGTACAAAAAAGTGAATTAATATGGAAACTGACATACTGAAAATTTTATAGGTTTTAAATAGAATAATATTGCATTTTTTCTTTAAATCTGTTTATAATTTTAAATCTTTAGCCTTTAAGTTCTTTTTGGCTCCAAATTTTAGAATCCTAAAAAAAACATTATCCTGCATGGAATCCTAAGACCTAGGTACGGAGTCCGTAGGTCTTAGGATTTAAGAAGAGGCTACATGCCATGGTTAATGAGTGTCTTTTTTCACCCAGATCAATAAAAAATCTAATCTTACATACCTATATAAAGTTTTAAAGATAAAAGACTTATTTTCGCGATTTTAATCAAAAATATACTTATAATTACAATTTTGGCGAAGGCGCAGTGCTTAAAGATAAACCAAATTGACCCGAGGAACAGTTAACCCCAACTTTCCCTACTATTAAATAATTATATTGTACTTAATAAAAACTACATTAATAGTGAAAAGTAAATTGATAAATAAATAGTTTGACAAATGTTGGATAAAACTAAAATTTGTTATAACCCAATTTCAAATATTACTATAAATTATGTGATGTCCCACATGAAAGGGTCCCACTTTCCCGATATGTAGTTACGAATTATAATTTTGGCACAGCTTTTATCTTTAAATTTACTAAATCTTACATTCTGGTGAAAACTTGTGTAAAAAAATTGTAGGTAATTTTTAAAGTTTCTCGACTTTTTAAAAAAATTGTAATTACGAAAAAGTCCAAACTCCTTAACGCTTTGAGGTAAGTACTTTAAATTTGGACAACAGGTTTCTCAGCTAAAATTTTTTTATAGGGTTGTTTTTGATGTAAAAAGTCGATACGGTTTTTGAAAAAAATCTTTTTGGATATTTTTTTCCTATGTGGGGCCATTTCATTTTGCATACGTACTTATTGCAGTGTAAAATCCTACATTACTTAGGTACTAGACACATGTAATTTAAATGCTCCACTAAATTTAAAGGAATCTTAATCATAACCGTGAAAAAAAAATATATTTTATATATCCAAACAAAAATGAAATTATTTTATAACTATGTCAAATATTGACATAATTTCTTGTACATGGTGGTCTATTTTATACACTCTTTTTTTAAATTCATTTATTTTTTTCATAAATCAGTACCGTAAACTGAGGATAGTAGGGTGTGTTTCCGACCTACGTTAGTAATAGTCATAGGCGCCGATCCGGGGGGCCCGGGGACCATGGCCCCCCTGGATTTATAACAGGGTCTACTATCTATACTTTTAAATATTATAAAAACTTAACAACTTAAATATATTTTTAATCCTTTTTTCATTTAATAAAAATTTATAACTTTTATGTAAATTTTTTCTTCACAATTTTGCCCCCCCCCCTGGGATTTTTTAAAGTCGGCGCCTATGGTAATAGTTGTAAAATTGACAATAGTTTATGTGTTTAATTATTCCCACGTAAAGCTATATATTTTTTTACAAAATAAAAAATGCATTATTTTTGTTTTTTTGTTTTAATTTTAATATTTTGTAAATAAAAAATTTATCAAATTTTTCTTAAAAATTAGGCGATAGGACATTTCGAAAAAAAATTCTCATTTTTGAAATAAGCATTCGTTCAATTATTAGGTAACGCAAAATTTACCAAAATTCATACACTTCATACCTCGGTTTTCGCGTTATTCAAGGCTGTGGAGATTTAATAACGCGAGAACCGGGGTATGAAGTGTATGAATTTTGGTACAATTTGCGTTACGTAATACTTGAACGTTGCCTAAAGTATTAAAACCCATTAGGTGACAAAAATGTAAGGCATAATGACTACCGTATTTGGGTGTACTTGGGCATCCCGGGGCTACTTAGGTACCCTTGTACTTTTTTTTAGTTTTTTTGTAATGCATTTATGTTATTTTCATGTTTTTTTTTTAGTTGTCTCTCTAAATAATTTTTACAGATAAATATTGACAGAAAATGGAGATCCTATTATTTTTAGAAGTGTTTTGTTCAGTTTTGAAGTGTATAAAAAATTGATTGATTAATTCAATGAATGTTATTCATAATTAAAATAAAATTCAGTTATTGTATTTGTGCTGCATTGGTCACGATATCTCTATTTCTATACTAGCCATCGGCAAACGGTTTTTTTTATACATTATATATTTGTGTCATTTTTTGTGGGTAATCTAAATCCGCACTGACTATGGGTCAGTTACCCACAAAAATTTCCTATATAACAATCATTTTTATTTTTAATTGATAACACAGGCCCACAAAAAAACTTTAATAACTCATGGAAAAAATGATAATAAAATTTTTTGTGTAATTTTATTTTACCTTTTTGGTGGTTTAAAATTTTTTCTTCTATTGGGATTACTAAAAAATTTATGTACAGACACAAATTATTACCTTCTAGGTAAATGGGGGGGGGGGGTCATGGAAAAAAAATGATAATAAAATTATTTATGTAGTTTTGTTTAAAGTTTTATGGGGTTTATTTTTTTTCTATTGTAAATTAAAAAAAAAATACGACAAAAACAAAAATTTAACCCCCCTTTTACCTTTCCTCAGCCGATTTTGCTCAAATACGAACTCTGTCCAATATAATATAAAAAATTATCTGCATACCAAATCGCTAGCTTAAAGCGTTTTTAAGTTATCGTTGATATAGACCGACAGACAGACAGACCGACCGATATCATTTTTTTTTGCTTATTTTGATTTTTCTCGACGTTTCAGGAAAAATACGATGATTTAAGCAAAAACAAATTTTTGATTTTTTTTCTGTCACAATACTTTCTTTTATGAGAAAGTAAAAATCGTATAAAAAAATGTTTTCAAAAAATTTTCTTTAATTTTTTTAACCTCACCCCGATGTTTTTCAAAAATATTAAATCGAGAACTTAAAGCCTGCTTTTCCGGACAGACAGGCGGTCCCATAGACAGAGTTTTTGCTTAAAATTGATTTTGTCTCTTCTTTTACATTGGGTATACATTACATATGATGTTATCATTAATAAAAAATTAAAAAATGATTCTTACAAACCTAATTTGAAAAATCCAAATCCTACACTAAAAGAAAATCACTTGTTCCAAAAAAGACTCACAAAAATAAATAAAATAATTCGCAGAAGAAAAATAATAAATAACGCGCTGAAGGTTCATGTTAGACTAAGGATATGTCATTTTCGAATTGAACCAGATTTTGTAATAAAACCGTTACATATAAACAAATCACATGTATTTCTTGGATCATCTGACCATGAATATTATGTTGTTTATCTATTAATGGCAAAAATTATATGTACTTTGTTTAAAATTCATATGTAAATTGTCCCTTTGCGTTTAAATCGGAAATAAAAGAAAGTTAACATATATACCTATTTTTGACCAAATGTTTTTAATATTTATCATTCCGAAAACTCCTAAATTAAGTCAATAAAAGTTTTTTGTGTTCTGTAAACTTATTCTTATAATTGGATTTTTTTAATGAGTTTTGAGCCACCCAATAGGAGGTTTAAGTGGTTAATTTTAAGCATGCTTATTTTAAAAATAAACTACATGTTTTTTCGATACATCAGGAAAATCAGAAAATTAAATTTTAAATTTGGAAGCTTTTTTAATCAAGTTTTCCAAAAAATCAGCATACTCGAGAGAATCAAAACTCATTACACTGGCTCACAAAATCAATAACTCTTAACCAGACTGTATTTTTTTAAATTTTGACCTCTTTCCTTGGACCTCGCTCCCGTCTTATGGAAAAGTTGTTTCGGTCAGATTAATTAATAAAATAAAATTAAAACCTTGCGTGCGTAAATTGAGTTTATATCAGCACTTTTTGTTAAGCTAAATAAAAATTTTAAACTTTTTTGACGTACCTTTGCTAAAACTTCCGCTAAAACTATCCGTTTCTAAAATGTGAGAAATAAATATTAGACTTGTCTACACACTTTTTGACCAATACTCTACTTGTTTATAAAATACAAAAGTGTAACATTGATGTCATATGACATTACTTTCAATAATTTATAAACGATGTCAATTTTAAAGTCTGAATTAGATTTGTTGAGTAAATTCTAATTTAAATTAATAAATCATTATATAC
Organism: Brachypterus glaber; assembly: GCA_958510825.1. NCBI lineage: Eukaryota > Metazoa > Arthropoda > Insecta > Coleoptera > Kateretidae > Brachypterus > Brachypterus glaber. The sequence continues at coordinate 26,000,520 of OY294054.1, read as the reverse complement.
AATAAATAAATGACTTACCTTTAATGAAATAAATACATCTCAAAAACAGTTTAAATGGACCGAGATTTGCGTTTACAACTAAAATATCTCAAACTTGCTGGAAGGCAAAAGAAAGAAGAATACGCAACTAACTGTTGGTTCGGTGCCGTAAGACATGTATGTAATATACTGGTCAACATTAACGTTCAATAAAAAAAGACCGAGTGCAAAATTTACCCATCTCTACCTAACCTCATGGCGCAATATACACGCAAAAAAATGATGTGAATTATCAACGGTTGCTAAAATTTATTATTACCAAATAATTTAACAGTGAATTTAACAACAGAAAGAAAACTAAAAAACTGTTTAGCAATCATTACCAGAGTTCTAACTTTTAGTATTGATTTAAGGCATATCTACAGGCTCGCATAACAAGCATAGTACATAAGAATGCGATATCGTGATTGGCTTACAAGATACATTCTTATGTACTATGTATGTTATGCTAGCCTGTGGATATGCCCTTATCGGGGTCTCGCGAAAGTTTTCGAAATATGGTTTAGAGTATAATCGGTAAGGTATAACTAAGATAATTATATTTATTTCATACCTTGGATCTTTATTGCATATCAATACATTTTTATCAATTGAAAATACTTAAAAGCCTCATCTTTCATCTGACCACTATTTTTTTTTTGATAATTATGTATTGCTAAACTGTTTTCTGTGTAAAGATTCACCAACTGTTCATAAACTTTAATAATGCAAAATTTCCTATGCATTTGATAATAATTTCTAAACTTTTGGCAATGATTCCTAAATTCTTAGCAACAATTACTAAAATAGTTTTTTCCGTGCATTATAGTAATTCTTATGTATTTATTAGGTTTAATATACATACAGATTATCCATCCTTTTAGTATACACTTCAAAATCGAATTTATATCCTTTTATGGCGAGCTACCTTACTCTTTGATTAACCTAGGGTGTTTAGGACGTCAGTCGCGACAGTTGAGTAAAAGTCCATACTAAATCGATGGGTTATCTGTATATAGCAAGTATATTTATGTACCTATATATACTATATATTAAGCATGTTGATAAATAACTTAAATATTCAACGAAAATTCAAAAATTTCGTTATTAAAATGGTGAAAATACCTGATTGTAATTTTCATAATTTTACAAATATTTAAACCAATATTATTCGTACCAAGTGGGCCCTTTTTAATTACCTGCACTATAACTATTTTTTTGTTTAAGTCGGTTTAAGTTCAAATTACTCTAGATATGTTAAAATTATTCAACAATTGACCCAGATCGTCAATATTAAATTTAAATTTTGTCTTAAGTGTCATCAAATTATTACTTTTTTCATAATAATATGCTTTTTTTAGATAAATGTTTTTTAGCTATTTTTGCGACTGACACTGTAAGTTTTTTGCGTTCTGGTTAATAAAAGATATCTCGATATATTTTTATAACAATCAATTGCTGAAAAAAAAAGATTGTAAATGTTATTAAGCATTATTCAAGAAAATGAAACAGCTTATTAAATTGTTTTATGGCTGTATTAACTGGTATATCAGTTTTATATACAAGCGACCGAAAGAAACGAGATTCCTTATATTGCGCACAAGCCATTTTTACACGAGAAAGACCCTTTTTACACTTAAATATATTTGTTTAAGGAGATTAAAAAATAGCTGAAAATAAAATTTTTTGTCAATATTTCTTTTAAAAACTAAAAAAAAATAGTTTAATGATTATTTTCATAATGCAAAAACGTAAATTATACTATATAACTAAGTTTAAATTATATAATTTAATTCAACACCTTAAAAAAGTATTAATAGTAGCAGTAGTAGTAGTGTTGACTCAATACGTAAATATTTTTGGGAAAATATGTGTAAAAAGTAATTTTCTCAACTAATATGTGGAAGCCGGTTTTATTTCTGGGTCATTCTTTATGCATAGTATGTCAGGTTTCGTTGGGTGTAAAATAACATAAAAGTGTTATTAAACGGTACCCAATATACTTTTGCTAGTTTATGTACAGGGTGATTAAGAAATAGGGTTTCAAATTTTAAGGGGTAAAATATACCTAATACACACAGGGAAATTATTACTAAAAACAAGTACGCAATATCCAGATTAAGTGGCTGCAAGTCCAAATAATAAAACTTCTTGTGTTGAGTTTAAAAAAACTGAAATGACAGATGGCAAGTAGATATTTATACTGAGCATTCAAAATACTAAAAATAATGGAAAATAGCACTAATTCTAATTTCTTGGAAACAAATGCTGATTGAACTTGGAACAAATTATTAAATTTAGCACGGGTATCGTAAATACTTTATATTAGAATATTTTTTCTCTACGTGTATATGAAATACTACTGCCGACAAAACAATACTTCCCCCCTATAGTTTTTTTTTCAAAAAATTAAATTAAAAAAATAGAAAATAAAATTATAAACATTTTTTGATAGCAGTTATTAATGTCATGCGACCTATCCCAAAAATACTTTTACCTCTTGCCCCACCACGATTTTACCAAAACCAATCCCATCCAAGAACAAACCTATGGTCTAAATTTGAAGTCTTTAGCAAGCGTTCTCAAGTTTTGTGTTATGATAGAAGAAAGTGATATTTTAAGCAAGTTATAACCAAAAAGTTTGCTTTGAATTTAAACAACGGCAATTTTGCAAGTTTGGGGCCCATAGAAAGCAGGTTTATAAATAAAAAACTGATTTATGATAATAACATTTATTTTAATACAAAAAAATTATTTAGGCATACTTAGCATAGTTAAATTTAAATAGAAATTATTGACAAAAGTTCTAAATATATATCGGATAAAGATTAAGTTTGTTTTGGTTCTCAAAAATCTCGAACTTTTTTTCGAGAATCAAAATAAACCTATTTAAATATGAGTATTTTAATATACAATTTTAGTTAAAGAAATAAAATTTACATGATGATTTTTAAATGGGTTATGTAAAATACACTAAAGATTTTCGTTCTTTTTTTTTACTCAAATGGAATATATAGAAATCCTTTGTAAAAAATTAGTAAAGGACAGGTAGCTACCATTAAATTTAAAAATTATTTCATAAAATGGGGAGTTACTTTTGTGTGGCAGCAAGAAATTGCAATAAATTTTCTTTAAAACAGTGTTTCTCACTTTAAAACAGTGATCTGTGCTGAGACATATAAATTTCAAAATTCAGCTTCATACAATTATGTTATCCGATATAGTTGTCGTTCATTCTCGACAAGCTGCTGATGGTAAATGGTTTTAAGTTAATGAATATCTCGGTTACAGGGCATTTAATTTAAAGTATGGGATATGGGTTGAAAAGAAAATTTACTTATTTTTTGACTGTAGCTCCCGCACAAATTATCTAAGGCCCTCATTAAGAGGGGGTTAGAAAGTATATCATCCCAATAAAAAAGCATCTTGTATTTAAAATAACACCGACATATATTACAAAATATAAAATTATTAAGTTAACAATACTGGCCTGACAATAAAAAATTATTATCTAATATTAACATCCAAATTATATTGAAAAAAAAAACTAAAAAACTGACTAGCATTACATGTGACAAGTTGCTTATGTACTACTACTTGCAAATATTTTCAATTATAGGTATTTTCAATTTTTTCGTGAACAGCCTGACTCTCTCCCTCCCTCGAGATCTTTTTGAGAAGGTCGATGTCAAATTTTCTGTGGTTTTTAATTTATAACCCTTACCCTCCAGGGTGTCACACTTGTGACTTTACTTCTTTATTTTTTTATTAAGGCAATATTAATCCAAAATACTTTTATAGACTTTTTAGGTATGCAAATTTAATTCAGTATGATACAGCTCTAAGAAAATAAAAACTCGAGCAAAAACTAAAAAGAAATGGTTTATTTTTAATTTAATTTTTTCTTCTCTTTATGCATACCAAATATTAAAAAAAAAAACAGAATTAAATCTAAAAACTGACATTAGTTTAGTCTTGGGAGGTTAAGGGATACGAAACATATTATTAGACATTGTCAAATGTGTAGATTCCTTATGTTTAGTGTTAACACTATATAAACCCAATTTATACAACGGCAAAGGCCTACTTTACTTTATTACACTTCGTATTTAATTGTGTTATTTTTAGCTCTCTACCCTGTACTTTCTGTAGAAACTTCTAGTGTTTTCCCTGAAAAATGAAAAATATATCGGTGTCCTTTTAGATTTTAGGCAAAATTAACCTTGTACTTCGCTTCTTTGGGCTTTCAATACGTAGTAAAATTTGAAAATATCTGTATGTATTATTTCTGTTTCTATTCTAGTGTTATCACGGCACATTTAGAAAATAAAACGACACAGAAGTGTTATTTTGTATTGCAATTTCAGTGGGGGGTCAAACAGTTAATTGTGGGGACAAAAATTGCTATTGGGGGAGGGGGGGATAACAGACTAAATATGTAGCAAAATACACGACGTTGAATTTTTGCGTTGTAGAAATACATTAAAATCAATTGGACCATCCACACAAAAAAGCGCGTTAAAAAATATCAGCGCTCGTATTTTCTAGGTGGAGGACGTTCTATAATTTGGGACAGTGGCAGTAAAAACAGAAACAAAAAAATGCGTTTGGTACTGCATGTATCTGTTGTTTGGTTTGGTTTCTAATCCTACATTTTCTTGCTGTTTTTGCGCATAAATATACAAGCATAACTGTCAAACTAAAGTCGCAAGCAAGTTACAAAGCAACTTTACACTACGACTTGAAATTTGGAACAAAGATTTTCTAAGTAGTAGAGAAAATTTGTTTCAAATTTCAAGTCTCTATGTCAAAGCGTTCTTTTAATATCGTAGTGTAAAGTTGTGTTGCAACTTGCTTGCGACTTTAATTTGACTATATTTAGTTCTTTCTTGACTGACTGCGCGCATCAGACGCGCATTAAATTAACTCTCTTATGGTTTCCTACTTAGCCCACATTCGTTTCCAAATTTTTGAATACTTTTATGTCAGCACTGTGTTAGGTCCTTTCCTACGTTATAAACTTTGCGCTACCAAAGTTTATCAAAAACCATAGGAATTACTATTCCTTTAAAATCATACCATTCTCGGTCCCATCAAATCCTACGCAAACTATAAAAGCCCATTCTTATTAAAATCCCATAGTATTTTGATAAGATTTGCCAGGACGTTTTTACAGGGGATATTTATGTGAAAAATAGCAAAGGTGTGATTTTGCTGACATTGTCCCAAATAGTTTTACAACTTAACCAATCTTGACTCCGGCATTCATATCTTCACTATGAATATTATTCTTGTTACATATTGATTTTGTCAAACATAAAATGCAATAATATATAATAATACGCGAAACTAGTTTTTAGTACACGAGAGTGAGAGTGAAATGATTTGCGTAGAGGTGCGTATACTATTTTTCCTACGACCTAAACATAAAAAAACGCAAAAATTATCTTAAAGTTAGTTTCTCAATTTGTTGTTATGCGTTTGACGTTTACTAATTTTCTATGTACAGCTATGTAAAATCAGCTGATTGTCACTTTCCAACCGTTGTTAAAGGCAACGGGTGGGAAATAGGCTCTAACTACTAACTAGGTCGTAGGAAAAATTAGATGATGTTATCTTGGTGGCTAGTAAAAAGACCTCAGGTATAAGTTGCCTTAGTAGAACTTTATAAGGTATATATACTATATAAACACTAGAATTTTGTGAAGTCAGTCCTAAGTCTTAGGGCCTAACCGCCCCCCCCCCATCCCGCGTAATTTTAGAATAAAAATGTATCTATAACATGTTTTAGCCATAAATAGATTACCAACCAATAATAATTATAATAATTTGACCACTTAAATGATATATTATGTGGCCCCATTTTCATCATCTTTTTCCACCACCTAAAATCGTATAAAATACAACAAAAAAAGTTTTTCCGGTTTTACCTCGAAGAAAAATGAATTCCGGAGTCAAAGTTATGTACTATAAACATAGAGTCTAGAAATATAGAGGTGCCTAATTAAATTACGTAGGTAGCACAAAAGTACATTATTGGTTTGAAATTCATTAAATTTGGACCTAAATGAATATTTTGGGTAAGATCTAGAAGTACCCAATACAACTCTTAACATTTTAAACTTCGGTACCATAATTTATTCGTGGTCCATAAATAAATATTGCTGTATCTCGTATAATTTAATTCCTATATAAAGTTTTGCCTCTAAACCAAAAATATATAAAATTTCATAAATTTTACATATTTTTTCAACAATATTCTAAATATACTTTTTTATATATAATAGATACTAAATATAATAGGTAACAAATAATATTAAAATTAATACTCTAAACTCTCGGTCTTATCAAAAACTCACTCTTAAGATTCTTTATTATTTAAAAATAGATAAATAAATAAAAATTTAGAATATAATTCCATATCGTATTTCTTTTGACAACCTGATAATTTGAATATATCTAATGTGTATGCTTATAATATATTTATCCGAAGATATATTCTCTCTTTATAGTTAAACTTAAAACAAAAGTATGTAACAATATCAAAATATAATGGGATCAAATACTGAATTAAGCGAAATAAAAAAACTAAATCTTTGTGCTCTGTGGGCTGAGATTGTTAAATTCAGAAAGTTTAGTTATATAGAATTATGGCGTCATCTTTGAAATGAAGTTTCACGTATTTTTCACTGAGCCCCACAAAAATAAGGTTCCCATTGTGCTATCTGGTTTTTGAGCGTTTTTTATTTCGCTTAATGTCTGAATTTGACGTATGGGTACAAAGGATGCATTTAATTTGACGTGATAAAATAAGTAAAAAATATCTATATGAAACTAATGTTTTTAGTACTAAAGTATAAATACATTATTTCAAACTACAATACAAAAATATGAAATATATTTCAATTATATGGAATTTTACAAAAAAGATAACAGTATTTTTTTTTTCTTTTATCAAAATATATTGAAAATTAAATATAAATTCTTTGGTAAATTAAACCTTACTTTCTGGTCCCAAGGCGTGCTGAGTAAACGAATTTTGGATATTTGCCAGAAACATTGCACTTAAATGTCCATAGTTTTTCTGGTACCATTCCGGCGTTTTCCCCCTAGAAAAATAAAATAAGATTACACTGCATTTTCAGTTTTAAATGTTTTTGGCTAAGGGGTACTTGCACCAAATGATTAATGCTAATTAGCGGTTACAGATAAACTTTCTGGAAAAGAATTCATCCAAAAACGTAAAATATAAAAAAAAACTAAAAAGGCACACTTTTACCTTTTCTGTACGTATTTTATGTTTCTCTGGTATGGGTGTAATGTTTTTGAAATGCGATGTTGCCTTTTTTAGATTGGTGAAAGTCCCTCCAAGAAAGCTATCGTCTAACAGCGTTTTTGAGTTATCGTGCTCACATAAATGATTTTTACTTACATTGTATCCACTCTGGACAAATGAATCACTCGGGATTTCCCTGATCCACACGGCTCTATAAGATACCTCGAAGCGTAGACCAATCCTCTCACAGCGTTTGGGATATTCAGAGAATCTTCATAGTCAACGGACGTTTCAATGATAAGGCAAGCGTCCTTTGGGAGATCGTTCCTCCACATTCGTACGACGCAGTACTCTTCAGTTGGCAGAGGAACCAACTTTTTTCTTGCAAACTGGAAAATTTCTGTGTGTTTGTCCACTTGGTGGACAGTAATAGCTGCGGTCAATTCCGGATCCCAGATGTGCCTTTCTCGCAATATTCTATGCATAACTTCACATGGTGGTGCTTCAATATCAGCACATACCCTCCATAAACGTAATGGTATCCCATCAGCTACCTTTTTGTAGGATATTTCGATTTTCGGATTGTGTCCAGAAATGTTTACGTAGCCTCGAGATTTTTCGCGGGTTTCTTTCAAAAAGTTTTGCTGGCATTCGTTTAAGTACGTTCTGTAATCACCTCGGTCTCGGCCTAAATCCTGAAGCTTAACTACTTTTGTTTCTTTGACTTCCGAGGATTTGCATTGGCCGAAGAATTCTTTTGGAATCTGTAAAAATAAGGATATTCTCTATAAAAAAACACTTGCTCCGAAAGCCCCATAGTTTAAAAAGTTAATTTTATTTGTTTTTCATAGGCTTTGCCTACACATAAACTAGACTATGTGTTTCCAATTTGTTTAATTAAAATTTTTACATGGATACCGATAAAAATGTGAAAAATTGAGGTTTTGAAATTTTATGCTGTTTGCCAAACTAAAACCGTTTGCGATAGAATAATTCTGAAGACAGATTTGAAATCAACGAAAAAACTCCTACAAAGTAAACTTTATTAATTTATTTTCAGACAAAGACTAAATTCATCGTTGGATTGTTTTAAACTTGTTTTTTTTATATCAAAGAGTGATATGGAATTAAGTCTCGATTTTATCGAGCTTTTTTGCGTTGTTTCTCTCCAGCCGAACCGTGGCCACAAAACGTAGTGGGACTATTGCGAAGGTGATTAAGGGGTTTTTATACTCACTTGGAACAATGTTGTGAAGTTCTGCATAAAATAGAGTAAACACTCGTGGCCAGCTTTATTTTCCGCCAATTCCTTGGGATGTGGGGCTCCCACATTCTGTTTGTGGGTGGTGGAGTAGTGAAAAAGCGAGGGGGCAAAACACATCGCCAAATTATTTTCGTTCATTTGATTAACGTTCGATTCTTTGCCAATTTGAATCAGAAAATGGAGCAGCGCTTGCAAAACTTCGACATGCTCATCGGGCATTAATAAAAGGGCACATAATACTGATTCCCTTCGCAGATGAACAGGTATATCTAAAAAATATCGATTATTAATTAGTTTCGTATGAAAATATCGCAGGTTTAAAGGTCATTAGACTCGTTTTATTTATGGAAACAATGGAAATATTCTTTCTAGTTAAATTAATTTCATTTTTATAAATGTCAAGTAAAATTCAAATTACTTAATATGAATGAATTTAAATACTTATTTATATGAAATAGATCTCATATGTAATCGCTAGAATAAAGCATTACATTTTCAGTTAGGATTAAGGTAAATGTGGTAAATGCAATACATTTTTTTTATATTTTAAGTTTGAAAGATTATTACAGCCATGCAAATGGATCTAGAAGCTTGACATTTACAAGGCATATTCAGGATTAAGTTGTAAATCGAATAATGTCATCAATATAAAGTTATCAATCCAAGACAAGAGCAGATTCTTTCATTTCCCTAAAATTTCCACACCCTGCATCCTTTGTTACTCCCAGCTCCCTCTCAAAAATATCTTTAAGTAAGCTCACATGTCTTAGTCTGTGACCATTTGATCCCCTCCCAATTAGGCCGTTCCAGAAAATACGCCTTTTTTCCAATTCTCTCGAACAGTGAAAAAAATACAGTTTATTTTGATACTTACTTTGGAAAATAAGGATAAAAGTCTCAGAAAACTTAGTTGTAAGCAGCGTTTCGGGCAATTCTCTAAAATATTGTTTGACCATATCTGCGACATCGTAATGTTGAAACTCTTTATAATTGATTATTTCACTATTGCTTTCCACCACATTTCTCAATGCCTGGATTCTTGATTTGACACCAGGTTTTCGGAATAGACCCACTTGGTCTGACCCATTACGCAGTAGCCATTGAATGGCTTCTTCGATACTTTTTGGCAACACACGTCCGGTTTTTTGTAATGTTACTGTTAAAGGAACTCCGAATACATTTTTGTCTAAAACAAATAATTTTTATGATGAAAAGGAAATAAAAACTACACAATAATATACATTTAAAAATTGATTAAAAATACATCAACTGCATAAGCTTTTAGGGAGTAGTAGATACTCAAAATCGTGGTTTTACTAACTCTAATTCTTTACTGTTTCATGTTTCTTACCTTTGTACAGAGGTGCCTTGATTTTTCTAATAAATTTTGGCAAATCCCAGCTCCACCCAGTTCTTTGAGATGTACAATATTTTTCAATGTGAGCAGTAAGTTTTAACAAAGCCAATTTTCTCAAAACTTGTAACTGAGTACAGGACAAACTGCTCATAGACGGTCCCGAATTGTCTAGAACTGCTATATCTATATCTGGACTTAAAATTGCAGATTCCCTTCTGTGCCATATTTTTCTAAAAGAGAGTATTTTATTTGCACTGCTTGTCTTATTGTAAATTTAAATATCTTTTAAAAATCTGACATTTTAAAGCTATTGGAAGTGAAAGACCAAATTAGCTGTTAACAATTAAAATTTACTTAAGGTCTGAATTGTTACCTTTCATTGGTTGTTGGTAAGGACCAGGTTTCGCTCTTATCAAAAGACTTTGTCCTGGACCTTCTGGTGTGTTTAGGGGTTATTTCTGAATCTGAAACGTGACTTATTTCACACGATTTTAAATCGCTCAGCTGCTTCGATAGAGAGTCCAAGACGAAAGAGTCGCGTTCACTAAACAGAACACCTCGTCTTCTAAACTTTGTCGATCCTGCTCTTCTTAACTTTTCCTTCGGGCTGCCGGTGCACTTTTCGAACATTTTTTCCATGCCTTCTTTCTTTCCATTTTCTTCCGCTACAGCTAAAGGAACAAACAATATTAACATACCTGATTTATTTCCCTATGATTTTTTTTTTAAATATCTCATTTATTTATTTTTTTTAGTTTAGGTTTGTGTATAATATTCGCGGTTAAAAAAAAATTAAATATTTTTTGTTCATTTAAATTAAAGACGACGCAACGTTTCGTTTTATATTTCAGTTGTTACTGTGACTAAAATAATGAAAAGTTATCGTTTATAACAAATATTTTGTCAGTAGTATATTAATACTTTTAACAATAGTATGATTCTCTTTGGTACGATAAAAAGTTTACCTATGTTCGCAAACATGTAAGTGATTAATTCTTGGAAACAAAAAGTTAATATATATTTTGATGAAATTTGGTATGCGTAATCTGGAGTACGGGCACAGGGTTTCCACCAGTCATCAACATTCAATTTCCCTGAACTCTGCCTGACTTTCCTCACCAAAATTGAGAATTTAACTGAATTGATATAAATATAATTCGTACAAAAAATAATTCTTAGTACAACATTAGTATTTTTTTCCGACTCGCTCAATATTGGTCGTACGACAAAAATAATAAAAAAAAGGTTTAATTTTTGATGTTTTTTTTTTTTTGGAAAAAAAATTATTTTAAATTGTCACTTACGAAACTGCAACGGGGTGAGATTACGTGACCATCTTCTAATATCCTTTTGGTAAGTCCAGTTGTCGCTCAGCGCGCAGCACTCGTCTTCGGACTCGTCCGTGTGGCTTGCGCCGCGCTGCTGGTGCAGGTGCGCACAGTTGTTCAACGTTTCCAAACGCCGGAACAACGAGTCCAGCACGTCGGCCTCCAGAAGGGGGTGATCCTCTTTGGCAGTCGACAAGTCGATGGGAAATTGCGTATCTAAATATAGAGTAGAGTGGTTCAAAACAAAATAGTTTAAATGAATTGTGGAATAAATATTTCACATACTTCGATCAAGATAAAAATATAAAAACACTACCATAATAAAACTGTATCTAACTCAATTTTGAAAAAAAATAGACTTTAGCAAAAACCGATTCATATAGATAAATTTTAATCAAAATAATAATTATAATTTTAATTTATTACTTGACAGAATATTTCATATATCTATTATGTCCAACTACTGACTGATATTGGTATAACTGATGAGGAAGTTCATATAAAACGAAACATCAGGAATTTACAAATTTAAAAACACAATGTATTCTTAAATACCTCATGAAATCTGATAAAATAAAAGATACCCAAGTATTTTCATCAGAATTTTTTGTTGATAAGAGTATTTACTTTCGCCTAACGCAAGAGTAAAAATCAGGGTGAGGTTAGGTGATCAAAGGGAGTTAAAACTGTTATTTTGTGTTATAGCTTATAGCTTAATATATTGTTTATAATTTTGTTTAGGATTTTATATAGGGGACATATTATGTTGCTAGCAAAAGTATTTTATCTTTTATCTTGGTTACTATGTTAAATATTAATTGTTAAGTAATTAGCACTGATAATTATTTTCGCATAATTTATTATTAATAATAATTATAATTTTTATAATTATGATATAAACAAAATTAGAAAAAATCAAATTCTAAAGATAGCAATTATTGCAATAATTTGATTATAATGTATAAATACATTATATTTATTTGATTATACATTACTTATTTCGTTTTTAATAAACGTTATTCGGATTTTTCATGAATGAATTGGCTGATAATTGTTTACTCGATGATTTATTTAAAACAGATAACAAAACTTATCTGCCTAGTTCTATTACACTAGAAAAAAATTGCTTTTGCACTTAGCAGTAATAACTTAAATTATTTTGATTAGGTATAATAAGACCGGCCAAAAAAAAAAACGTACTCTTAACCAGACTATATTTTTTTGACTTATTTAATTTTGGAAGTTATGCTCTTCTGATCAGAAAGTCGGCAACTATTATATATCCAAATTTCAGCCAAATCTGACCGAAACTATTTTTCCATAAGAAGGGAGCGAGGTGCTTTGGCGGTCAGCGAGCATTTGCATTGTCAAATGCGCTTTCAGCGTACAAAAATTTTCATTAATTTTATTTGTTAATATTTTTTAATTTTCTTTGCAGGTAAGTTTGACTTCGATTCAAGAACATAAGGTATGTACTTTTTATTTAGTTTATTATTACTAAATTTCGTAAAGAAATACCCATATGTTCTAAAATAAAAAAGCAAAAATTGCAGATAAACTTTTGATAAAAAACTAAGATATTAAAAATGGAACTTTGTGCCACCTTTATAGGGCTAGTATTTTTTTATGTAGAAATTTATATTTCTACAACTTTTATAAAAATAGAGAATGTAGATAGGAATTTTATAAATAATACTATTGACGTACAGTATTCAACAAGTCCTGCATTATGCAGTTTTGGCGATATGCAAGTTTCTAGCAAGACAAAATTCACCCATTAAACGCGCTGAAAATAAAAGCCAAATGGTTAATTTTATTTTACCACAAACTTGCATATCGCCAAAATTGCATGCATTGTGGGACTAGCTAAAAAAAACAGCAGATTAAAAGGGTGATCAATTCGGGAGAGACACAGGGTGGGAGGACGCACTGTACACAATTGTCTATTTTAAGAGAAAATGCTTTTGTTTTCTTAACATAATGGAAGAATGTTCTAGAATATAAATACTTGGCAATATACCAAAAAGGGATAAAACCATAGAAACCTTAGTTATAGGAATAGCTTAACCTTAGGTAAGGTATGATAGCTATAATCGTACAGGGAACATACTGTATCTCTGTTTCCTATGTAAATTCGACAATATCAACAATGGCATTCCAACATAGAAAAAATGTTTTTTGATGTTGAAAACTGTTTCATTTATGGTAAGAAAGGAACCCTGAAAAATTAACCAGATCTATAGTTAAATATGGAACGACTATTTTTCTGGTTGCTGCAACCAAAAATCTGGTTAGGGCAACAAGACCAATTTGTTTGCTAGATTATTTAAATATAGGGTTTGTTTCTGCCAAAAACAACAAGTTTAGGTTTTTAATCCAAAGCAAAGTTACTGTTTACTGTTTTCAAAATTAAAAAATGCATTCGAAACATTTTTTCATCATTCATGATTATTCATACACTGAAAAAAATGACGTTCTTGGCTCAAAGTAGTCAACACTCTTGCCAGTTATTATTTTGGCTTAAAAGAAGAAAACAAAAGAAAACAAGATCAAAGAATTTTAAGTTAAAGAATCAGAAAGATCTTGGCAAGTGAATTATATTTTCATGTTAAGAGAAGGCGCTTTTGGACGTATTCAAGAGTGCGAAGCATTTGGCCTAATTTCATATGCCACCGCAAAGGATCCTTTTTTTTAGTGTAGAACTTAACACGTGGAGCCCATCCGCATTCGTCACAAAAAAACAACAATAAGTGACATGCTTGTCCCTCACTTCTACACTGTTTTTGGACATTAATTTTAAATAAAAAAATATTTATTTTTATGAAAATTTATAACGTCTTTCTTAATTAGGCTTTCAGAATATGTGGATTAATATCCCGCTCATGCAGGCCTTGAATAAAGGGAGAAGTAAAATTTAAAAAGCATTTTTTTAATAAAAATGCTATTCTTATTGAATATTTACAATTATGGCGAAGGCGTTAGCATTAATACAAATATGTTCTCAAACTTTTGGTATTTTTTCAGTTTAAACATTTTATTTTTTATAAACTGGAGATACTGCAGGGTTATAAAAAATTGATTTTGCTATAGCTAGTATTAATTAGGACGATTATATTGTAACAAGTGAATAACAAAGTCCGGACCGCCTGGCCCGGACACGCGCGTGTCGGTAGCCATTGGCCAATATTTTAGTCACTAGTATCTGCCATTAATAACTATTTTCATTTCTACAGTAACAGTTTTCTCCGTGTATGATTACAAAGTTTATTTAAATAATTCCTTACCTTCGTAAAGCTGAGCATATTGTGGAAAGCCTGTCGCTCTTAGCCATTTGCACGCTTCAGCAGCTTCAATTTCTGTTAAAAAAGTTTTTGTCAATAGGGATATAAATAGAGTGTACATACCGCAGTTAGAGAAGTACCAAAATTATTTGTGCTGTCCAGAGTTTGGAATCCAAAAATCCAGCACTAATAACTTCATTTTTTTTACTTTGAACTACTTATTAGTCCCTCAGGCGTAAAATAAAAAAAAAACGTAGAAAACATAAAACATGCTTAGATATATAAAAATTCACTATAAATTAAAAAAAATGGGTTATATTTATATGTTGTATTCTCAATAAAATAGCAGAATAGCAGAATAGGCAGAAGGACCTCGGTCAAGAGCCTTTTGGGAGTCCAATAAATAAACGTTTATTATTTTTAGCAGAAATCATTAAAGAATGAAAGTCTGTAAAAATAACATTCTATTTTAAGTTGAATTGTATTTCTTGTAAACTGATTAAATAAATTAAATAAATAAAACCTAGACTAGGTATTCTAGTTAAAATTAAATGTCAAAGGTAACCTCGAGGGTAACCTAGTTAAAAATGAAAATGTCAAATGGATATTGAGATCAAATGGCTTCCGGTGGAAAATAGTATGTGTTATAATTGTAAGGATAATCGTAAACTTTACGACGCAAAATCGCCACAATCAGCACACTGTTTCATTACAAAGCCTTAACACCAACACAACGATAAACAAACATGTCAATATGCAAATTTTCAATTTTTTAAAATAGTATGATAATATTATTTTAAGTATTTATATATGTAAGGCTTGTCGATAAAGGATGTCACATTTTTTTAGCCCTTGTTTGACCTCCTCCCTCCCCCTTGTCACAAAGTGTCACAAGCAGTCAACGTCACATTGGTCAAAAAGGACAAAATATAAGACATATTTATTGCCTCTGATATTGATGGAACTACATACGACTATGTAATTCTTGTTGTATACCACAAATTGTTCCCAATGTATAACTTTGTACAAGAGGACTCCAACTTAAATCAAACCAAAGTATTAAAACCTCAAAAATGATAAAAATGGCGCATACAACTTTGTAACTCTAACCTGACGATTTGTTGCCATAGTTGTTCGGTAACCGAAGTTCTGCTTTTCTTGCAAAGCAATTGTCATTTACTTTCACGTTGAAATGAGCTTCTTAAGCGAAGTTTAAGTACTTTTCTTCTAACTATTTTTAAAAAAGGACGGTATATCGGTAAGGGGACTTTTTTAAAAAATTCAAAAAGTTACGTTTTCAATTTTTTTTTTTTTGATAAAATTCAAGGTTTAACGAGAAGAAAATATCAAAATATTCATGAAATGTCGTAAGAATTTTTTTGGACAAATTTTGTTATTGGGGCAGGAGAAGGGGACATTAAAAACAACAATCGAGCAGGTAACAACAAAAGGGGGGGTAAATCTGACATGAATACCTGCGATTTTGAAATTTCGCATTTGTCTCCATAGTTGTTCGGCTTTTCTGACCGGCCAATTGTCGTTTACTTTCACACTGAGACTCCGGAAAAACTTGTATTCCTTCACGCGTATAGACATGTTTATTTAACTAGTGTTGTAATATCCGTCAAAAGTCGTTATATGATACTGTGAGAGTCCCACAGTGGGACATGAAGAGTTGTACTCACCAGCGAGATGACGGTCCGACTGCGATCTGCCGTGCCTGTTCATCTGCAAATATAAAGATCAGTTATGCATGACTAACCAAGTGCTATAGAGCTTTCAAAGGGCTTACACTGATAAAATGGATCTATGAAAGGTGTTACTATGTTTCCAAATTAAGTGTATAAAATCAAAACATTGCGATGTAAAATTAACTTGTCAGTATTAAATATATATTTCACATACAATTTTATTATACTGTGTGGTCCAAAAGTCACCCCTTCCCCTCTTAACTTTTGAACAAGTTAAGTTATCGACTTTAAATTTGGAATTCGCAAATAAGACAACTTAAACTATCTTTTTGCATATATCGAGACTAGTGAGAACAAAAGGGTTCCAACTACAGTTGTTTAAAAAAATCTCCTTTTTTGTGGTAAACTTTCCTTACAGAAATAATAAAAACACTGAAAAGCGAGAAATTAAGTGCGGTGGAATCGTAACATTTATTATATATTTAATATCGATATCTTAGTTCTAAACTGTTGTGTCTCTAATCTAGGTCAATTCAACAAGTGGCTATGTACCCTGAAAGATCTGATGCCTTAATTCGTTATTGAATTGACCTAATTTCGAGATATAACAGTTTAGACCTGAGGTACCGATATAACGCTAAGGCAAAAGCTTCTAATCGTTAATCCCCTAACAGGTAAATGGTTGCATGTGATAATATAACCAGTATACATATATGATAATATACCCAGTATACATATATGATATATTGATTTATCCAGTGAAGTATAAATAGAGAACACAATTTAATTTAAAAGTAAAGTAAAATAAATTCCGCAGATTTAATAGCAAGCTGAAACGAATACCCTTTCTTGGCGGCTGGAAATGTCTTTAAATCGCTTTATCTACGACAATAATAGTACGATGACAAATATGAATTAACTCTGTGTAAGAATGTTTTCCTACGACCTAGTTAGTGCCTATTTCCCACCCGTCGCCTATGACAATCAGCTGATTTTACATATCTGCTGTCAGAAAATTAGTAAACATAACCTCAAATCAACAAACTATTTCTAAGGTAATTTTTGCGTTTTTTGATGTTTAGGTGTTAGGTCGTAGGAAAAATAGTATGCGCACCTCAACGCAAACCATTTCAGTGCACTCTCGTGCACTAAAAACTAGGTTCGCTTACTCGGTGCGTAATATACTATTGTATTACGATCAATAATAATAAGCGAGTAATCTGGAAAACAAAAAATGCAAAAGAATTCTGTGCAGCCACCCGTAAAGCTTTTCTTAAAAAAATAATTTTAAGTGAAATCATGCGTTGACATAAGAAATGCTATAAAAAATATATTTTGTTGAATTTAATTATGTTCATTTATTGGTAAATGCACTGCACTTAAAAAAAATAAAACTAACTTTAGCAAGAAAATTAAAAAAGTAGACTTACTCTGAAGATTGTTGTAAAGCATTTAAAATATTATTAAATTAAAAACTATTATTTAAATCCAACATATCTTAAAAATGCACGGTAAATTCATTGATATTAAAATTTACACAGATAAAAATGTTAAATTTTTCTCCATTAGTCACCATAATTAAATTTTTGTAAATAATTTTTTCCTATTTATCTAATTTTCACCCCCACAGTTTTAAGAATTTTTGATGCTCTATACAGCTTTTGATCTGGACACGATGGTTTTTAAATTTTTAAAATCGTCAAAAATTACCCTATATCAAAAAAATTATATATAAAATGAAAAATGAATCATGGAATATTCTGAACAACTTAATTTTTGTATGTCTGTTGGAATAAAAATTTCAGCAAAATTCAAGTTCTATAAAAGAAAGAACCCTATTGTTTATAAAATGGCCAGCTAACAGAATGGCGACTGGCGAGACCGAGGAAAACAGGTAGGGTCGTGGCGACCTGGTCGCGGCTACCCGGTCGCAGTCGTCAGCGACTGCGACTTTTAGAGGAAAGCGAAGCTTTATGTAAAATGTATTGCTATCTCCTTTAACAGCGTTTCTACAAAGGAAAATAGAATTGCAGTCCAGAACATGTATCAGAAAGTATTGTGTTATTTTTACAGTCGTACTTTTTCATACTTTTATGGACAAGTTTCATAAACAATAATACAATCGTTGCTTTGGCTACAGAAGAAGAAAAAAAGATTGAATTCATTAGTGCATTCAAAAACAAATTTTATGCTATAAAAGCTTAAAACAACAATTGATTTTTTTTCAGTGTTTAAATATTTATAACCCATTGTTAATATTTATAAGCAAAACTTCAATTTTATAGCCCATTCGTTATAAAAACAAGGAAATGTATAACAAACATTTCAACAAAGCAATAATATTTTCAGTTTCTTTATATTTTTTATGAGTTTTGGAATAAAATATGTTCTATATATAAAAGTATTAAATTTCTAAAAATTAAAGTCCAAACCACTTTGTTTTTCTAACTAAAATAAGGAAGTTTCCGAAAAGAGTTTACTTTTCACATTTGTAAATTTTGCGTCCATCTTTTGCGACACCCTTGTATATTCCACTAAAAAAAGTTACAATAAAATCTTACAAGGAAATTCTCTATAAAAATCCCATTTTATAGGAAATTTCCTGCGATTTAACAGTATTTAAGCAAGAATTTTGAGGTTTTTGGACACTTTTTGTAAATGTTCCTTTAAAATTTTATTTAATTCTCGTATTTAATCCTAGGGGTCGTGCACAAATTAAGTAACATTTTCTGGGGAAGTCCCAAAATCTTACTATCCATTTTAAAGGTAAATCGCCTGTAAATTCCTAAAAAAATTCTTACGTTATTTGTGTACGAAGCCCTATCCTTGAAGTCTTATTAAATATTTTTTATAGGGATAATAATACAGTAAAAGAATCTGTCGTAACAGATAAAAACTGTAAGTCTCGAAAACGCTTCGAGCTAAAGACTTCAAAGGACCATAAATTCTCATCTGAGATTGTTTTTGGTAAAAATCAAGGTGGAGCAAATCAGTCAAAAATTAAAAAAAATACTTTCACTTAATTAAATATAAAATGACTTTGAACCATATGTTTCTTATCTAAAGTTCTCGTCTGAGATTGCATTTACTAAAAATCGAGGGGGTTTCTAGCTTATACAAAAAAAAACATGAAAAAAAAATTCTTTTATTTGTTTCCATACCTTAGCTTGTGTCTTCAAGATGGGTGCTGAAAAGCTCAGCCCTTGCCATCTCTGTTTGGAATGATTGCAGTTTACTTCCGCACCATCGATGGAGGACGACGAATGGGCGTCCTCGTCCAAAAGGTCACTGTCTGACGTGAGGCAGGGTGAAGACGAACACTCCGATGCCCATGTCAAATTCGTCGAACTTGGTGATATCGATGGTGACGTTTGGGTGCTTACGTTTATTGCTCCCTGATCGCTTAAGATTATCTGAAAAAAAAAGAAGCCGTGAAGATATGTAATGTTATGCATTCCATTATATACTATTTACAGTAAATGGTACCCAGACAACACATAATAACTATTAGATATCCAAGGGATATAGTTTCTGGATAAAGAGTATATCCATTGGATAGCCTGGACTGCCATTAAATATACCATTGACATCCAATGTCCGCCTATATCCAGGAAAACACTGTGGTATAACCTAGCTACTTGCTTACCGAATTTTCCAGGGAAATGTTGTCATGCGAAATACCATTCTCTAGATTATTACTTAAATACGAGTAGTCCTTAATGTTATTGTTAAAAAGATCATATTCACTAATACTGTCTTCGTTCAATTGATTTTTTGCCAATAATTCGGCAATTTCAAATTTGATAAATTCGTTGGTTTGTTCCAAGTCACACAAGTCAACATCGATATGGTCGTCTTCTACATTTTTGGTTTTTGGTTCAGGTTTAATGGAAGGTTTCTCGTTTCTGGGGGGCTCCGAAAGGTTCGTCTGAGCCCCCCTATTGAATGACCTGTTAATTTCATTCTGAAACAAAAATAAATTTTAATTTTTACAAGAAAACTAAGTGCGTAAAAAGATGTGTCGGGTGAGCGGGAGGACTTTCTTCTTAACGAGCAGACGCAGGCTTTTTTATGCAAGACACGGGGATTCAAAAGAGCTTTCCGCTCGGCAGGTACCTTACGGTATTCCAAGCGGAGTTGTTTGCGATATTATAAGCGGCAAGATGTGAGGAGACTTTTTCCGCCTGGAATTTCGATGAATATGGGCGGAGCTACATGGTATAGGCCAATCAATTTATCAGCAGAACTACTGTGAAGTTGGCTTTCACGCTTGAATAAAACTCACCGAAATGAGAATAGCCACCCAGGTGAAATAAGTATCGATCCCTAGACACAGCGGGGTTCCAGGCAACAAGAAGCAGATGAACTCCCACTCAGAGCCGAAACACCTTGCATGGGACCTGAACCCATGCTTGGTATCGCAAGGAAACAAGCTACAGCAGCCCTCAACGCGTAGGCTGGAAAGCAAAGGACTTTCCGGTCCAAGCAAGGCAAAAACCGTATGGCCACTAGGAAGAAACTGAGTCAACTTAGTCAACTTACAGGGATCCTTGCGGGTCACTGAAGGCTAGGAAGGCACCTGTTCAAGATAAAGTTGGAAACGACGCAATCAGTTCGTGCTGCAGGAGGGACGAAGAAACGTTCTTCCCCTTCTCAGGACAATGCGATCGGTTTCGCAGAATACCACAGGAGATCTTCGGAGAAGTAACGCTTCGAAGAGAGAAGTTGAGTACCCTTGTCTGGACAGACCCTAAGGAGGTCCGGTAGGTTCAGGCAAGTAGGATGGTGTAATACGGTTGGGACAGCTCGGGGCTGGCAAAAAGGTTCCCTTACTACTACCACTTCTCCTAAACGAAAAATAAGGAAACATATTTCTTAAGCAAAAAAAATCAGTTTGTCAGTCTGCCTATCTGTTACCATGACCTAAAAATGCTTTGACATAACAAATCTGGACCATAGGTAAAGTTCTTGGTAAAGGGGTCAAAGGTGGGCTATTTTTTATAATAGATCGCCTAATATTGCAAAAATTTTTGTTGTAAGAAGTCGAACTCTTTTTTTTATTTTTGTTATTTTTTCTCCTTTATGTAGGACCATAGGAGAAATTAAGGTGTTTGGTAAAATCAGGTAATTTATTTGACAAATCCTACTTTGATCTAGTTGCATAGGGGAATCGATAATTGTTCAAATAAGTAGAAGGGAGAGCGAAGCTTACAAAAATACTTTGACCTATATTAATTTTAGAACAAGCAACCTGTTAGTTGATGGTCAAGTTTACAATGAGGTAATAATAATAATAATAATTTATTTCCATAAATTTATGCACACATAGAAATTATTAATAAAAACCAGTACGTAATAGATGGTTCAGATCAAGTGGCTCAAAAGTTTGAACAAGCAAGTACTTAAGCAAGTATTACGTATCTTAAACCAATAGGTTAAAACTTGAATCACGTAAAAGTGCTTGGTGTACAAAATAAAGTTTCTTGTACTGAGTTTTAAAGAAACTTAAAGGAAAGATGGCAAGTGTATATTTAATATTTATACTGAGTATTTAAAATACTAAACATAATGAAAAATACAACTAGTAATACTTTCCTCTTCGATATAGTTGCAGAATTTTGAGCCTACGCCTTTAAAATTAGAGCAGTTTCACTACTATACTCTTATAGTAGTAAAATATAGTATGTATATTACATAAAAAAAAATCAAATCCCCCGTATAAGAATGGCAAACAAACAAATAAGATTTTCAGCAGGAAACATAATTCTATTAGAAAAATGAGTGACACAGAGTCCCTTAATCCCAGCTTAATTCAAAAATGGCCGGTGGCTGTTCACCTGCCGTAACGGTCAGTATTTAAGGAAAATTTTATTTTTCTTTAAACATTAGTTTCTAAGTTTTTCCCACAAACTATACTCCGTCAAAGATATGTGGTGCAAATGGCTACTTCTGTTTTACCTTACCGACGTCTTGGTAAATATTTTTTTACAACCAATTACAGTGTAATTATCACACAGACCTGCAAAGTGAAGATAAGTAAATGTTGTTTGGGTGCTGAGAACTGATTTTTATAGTTTTTGGTATGCTAATTCCAAAATCATTTTCATATTTCCAATCGCATCAGGATTTTTTGTAAAATAGACTAAATTAATAAGCATTGATTAAAATTGGTTTCAGGGTTATGAGCTTGAATATGATGATTTGTGAGCTTGAATATGATGATTTCAAAAATAAATTGTTTTAATTTGGAAGTTTTTAATTTTTTTAAATCAAGTTTTAAATGAACTGATGAAAAAAATATTTTTAGAATCAGCATACTAAAAAGTACTAAAACCCATTATTTGGTGACTCAATCTTCACATAAATACACTCAGAGAAAAAAATCTAATAAAGTGTTTGTGATACTTGTGTTAGCTACTTGTACAAAAATACTTTATATAAACATATTTAACTAATTTTAATAAATTCAATAACTTGTTTAGTACTATTTTTCCGAGTATTTTTTATTATTTTTAGTCAGCCATATTCCATAATAATTCCATACAAGAAACTTTATTATTCAACCCAAGCACTTTAACGTGATTCAAGCCTTAACCTATTGGCCTAAGTAAGATACGTTTTCAACTTCAAATCAGTTTTTGATTTAAGTACTTTTAACACATGCTTGCGGATATATAATCAGTATACAAAAACTATAAGAATTAGTTCTTAGATATCAAACATGTTTTACATTGCAGGTCTGTGTAATATTGTTTAACTACCTAGTTAGTTAAATTTACTTAATATTTTTTAACTTTTTTACAAATGCCATTTAGATTTTTTCAGTTTCTTAAAATTGCACTACAGAATTTATAGTATATTTAATATACGAGTTCAACGGCAGCCATATTTAAAAGTTCACAAAATATTGACGAGATGACACTACTGGCAGGCGGACCCTGTGCATTGTAGAATTTTCTCAATCGGCGCAATTATGCATTTGACTGGTACCCTACCGCTGAAATTTTAACGCAGCGAATAATAGATTTCTCTATTAAGGCGAAGTCCGCCTACCAGTAGTGTCACATCGCAAAAATTTTGCCAACTTTTAAATATTGCCGTCGCTGCAGCGCGCTGAGTTCGTATATTGAATAATATTTCGAGAGGTTATTATATCGATTTAATATTTTAAAACTTTATAATTGGGCATGACACTAGGACCCTTTATACATGTATAACTCAAAATATCTAACGTTGGCAAATAGACCCTTTAGAACTTACACTCTTTAAATAATGAAGTCATAGTTATACCGGAAAAAAATTTATGACTCCAGTGAAATAAAATAGTTATTTTTTAATAAGAATCCCATGTGTAATTTAAAACTATGACGTAAGTATGCAAAAGTAAATATGTCGTATGTGAAACATTAAAGTAGTTTTTTTATTATAAGTGTTCTGACACCATCCAATATCAGTCAGTCTTTTTTTAAAACTAAGAATCAGGTATACCTAACTCAAGTATACTTGATATTATTAGGTCTTAAGAGGAAATTATAAAACTATTTTAAAGGATTTTACCGTGCTGAATCCGAATCTGGCAATTTTTTATCGGAATGTTTTCAAGAAATTAATAATATTTTGCTTATTTTCGCATAAGGAAAATTTTCCTAGACCCACTTGTCCCCCTTGTAAGACATCGAAAGATTTTTGACAATCCCCTCCCCCTAAAAATCTTACGAAATTTGTGCACGACCCCTAGTGCATTTTCGTTTAGTTTTTTTATTGACAGATAATTTAAATATTATCACTAGTTTGTAAATTTTTTGCCCCTCGTAAGTTCTTTACAGTTTTTAAGGTAACTTTAAATCCGAATCTACAAAAAAAACATTTTTATTAAGTCCTTTTCCTTTTCTTTTGTTAGATAAGTAGTTTAACCCTTACTCTGTTTTTTTTTTCGGGAAGTATTTTATTTGACATTATTGACATTTTTCAAATTAAAAGACTCCCTTTAAAAAAGTCCAGATAAAGAAAAATTGTCGCGAATAATATGTTTTCTTCAGGCCCAAGATCCAAGAATAAAACACATGATTCCATATGATCTGGACGATCTAGATTCAAACAAAATTGGAAATGACGTATCTTGCTCGTATAGAACTTGCTCCAAACGCACAAATGCTGACGATTTGGGACCATTTTGGGCAAACCGTGGCAAAAAGGATCCAACCTACTTTGTTCAAAGAAGGCTATTTGCACAGGAACCCCGTTATATTGTTCTTAAAAATGATGAAGGAATTGACCAGGATCCGTTTTTCGTAACGAGAGGAAAAAAGGATGCGGAGCAAAGTAAAGCAACTAATAATAGATATTATTTGAAAAATGACTTAAGATATAGAGATAGACGCGATTTTGTTGCACCAGATGTTGATACGCCATTTTTTGCTGCCCGAGGAAAGAAGGGCGCTGAGAAAATCCATTTGTTTTAGTTAGAGCTTAATAAAATTTCTATTTTAGGTTAAAAGTAGTGTAAAAAATTAATAATAAACAAAATTAGTTAAAAGGGGTGTTTTTCTTAAATCGTGCCACAAATTTGATTGAGGAGAAAGGAAGGTTATTCAAAAAATTGTGTGTACACTGGGTTTCTTCCTATAATTAATGTAATTACGTAGGTTATTTCAATTGCATAGGTCTGAATATTCAGATCTTAAAAGGAATACATATGTTTAAATAATACCTTCTACATTAGGTCAAATATAAATATTTATATTAGCGAAAGTCTTATGTTAATTATTATAAAACCTCCTACTGAGTCTTGAGATCTAAATTTTAATCGAAATTATTGGTAATTTTATTACAAAATAACCAAAACTCGAAAATAACCTTAAAATTATTTATCAGTTTAATCTATCCAGTTTTTTATCTTTAATTAAAACTTGACTGAAATGCAGTTTTTGACATAACTAAATAGATTTGATTATAAAATGAATCAAAGGTTTACATTGGATAAGGTTTAGAAACCAAAATTTTATTTAGTAACTATTAATGCTAATAATATCTTTATTTAGTACAATCAATAATAAGCGAGTTATTGGCTGCGTTCAATAGAAATAGCAAAACTCATCGAAATCTATCAAATCACTACTGAAGGCTATGATCAGTTTCGATTGACAGATGTCGCCGCAATCATTCCTCATAACGTTTTAAGATGATTATTTTGATTGATTTTATAAAAGCGCGGGAATGTACTTTTTGCGGGTATTTCTAACCTCAAATGGTGGTTTTTAATTTGTTTCGCTGTTTCCATTGAACGCAGCCATTGTCAAAAATAAAAGTTTTTGCATACCTTACAAGGTCTCTATACGCAAACTATGGAAATACATATATATTTCAATAATGAACACTTGTCTGGCCTACTATGGAGATGTTTCTACGCGTGATACTAGTGTCAACAACCCTGCATAATGTCGAGAGTCTTGAAAGTCAAGGCTCTCGCTAGACTAGAAGTTGATTGTCAAGAAATTTTCAAGACAAATCAAACTATTTTTTGTCTTGAAAATCGAGACGAGAAGTTTTGTTTCTCGACTTTCGTGAAAACCTATACCTCACTCATAAAATTTCTGTCGGGCTAGCATTGTTAAAATTTTACTTGTGCTATAGGTACTTACTTCTGTTTGTTCCAGATACAGTAAAAGATCTTGATAATGACTTCCATTCATTTTTCAAAAAAATATTTCGCATCCTGCCATTTTGAACATACACCTGTGACAAAATAAAAGACAATTCAACAAAATGTATATTTACTATTATTCCTGTAGAAAAACCATTGTTTTCGTATTTGTATTGAATTAAAAATAATGAAAATACTACAAAAATGTTCACTTTTTAGTATTTTAAAATAATTGTCATATTTTAATTATTTATAAATTTTGCGAAATCAATTAAAATGCAGCCACATTTTTTAAAAACTGACGTCATTTTGCGTTTTTAATTTGATGACACTTAACATCTGCTAATGTACTTTTATTTATATAGAACAACATTATTTGGGCCTCGTTAAGCAGAAAGCTACCAACCCACATTGTGACAGTAAATTGTTAAACTTTATCCTTAATAACTTTTAAACGTTTTGACTAAAACATGTAAAATTAAACGTTTGTTTTACTTGTAGATAAGTATTGAAAAGTTTATTGCAAAAATAGTTTACAGAACGTAAGTAATTAAAATTATATAGGTGCACTTGAAAATTTTCTATTTCTAAAATATGAAAATTAAATATTTCTAAAAGTTATGGTCCACTAAAGCACGTATCCAAAACTTTTAACGATTATTTTATATAAAGAAAATTATTTTAGTACTTACATACACAATTTTTTTTTCGACGCTGTTTATTCAGCCCATAACCTGAAAACAAATAAAATAAATTATTATTTTAAATAATTAATTTTAGAAACTTTAAGTTAATAATGCCTATAATGTATAGATTCTAAAAAAAAATAATTTAAAAAATATTATTCACTTAACGATTGAAATTTCATTTAAAATTAGCAATTAAGAACGTTTATCGAGAGAAAAAATAATTAAGAATACGCCGTGAGGATAATTAATGCTTTGCACTCCATAATATACTCTTCACAATGGATAGTATATTACGTTTTTCCTCGATATGCTTTCGAAAATATTATCTCTTCTTATAACTTTTTTCGAGTTCTATTTTTTGCATATTTTTTTTTAAAGTTGCGCCCGCTTATAACTTATAACAAGTTCAATTAATACTCTTTTCCAAGAAATTACGATTAGAACTGTTTTTCATTATTTTCAGTATTTTACTATAATACTCATATCTATTTTTTTCTTATATATTTTTTATCTAATTTTGATTTAAATTTTTTGGTCCAATTTTTATTTATATTTTTTATCTAACTTTTATTTATATATTTGATCTAATTTTTGACAATTATATAACAGTTTTACAGCTCGAGAGCTGTGAATAGTATAATAAGTAATATAATACATTGTTAATTTTCATTTTTCTTTCACGTTCAATTTTATAGTTTCACGGTAAAAATTAATTAAAATACCTGTCACATACTTTTCTATTCTGTTGGATGCCTGAATATTTTTTAAATGAATATTAAGTAGTTATTAAAACAATTCATTGAACTCGCACTGTCAAATACAATAGAACCATTTTAGGCATTAATTGTTTTTATTCTCGTTTTCACCTACAAACTTACTTAGTACCTACTTAGTACACACACAAAGAAACTATTACCTACTAAAAACAAGTACTTAATATTCAGATCAAGTGGCACAGAAGTTTGTATATCCGCAAATATATTAAGTACTTAAATCAAATGTTTTGCTTGATTAAAGTTGAATACGAATCTTACCCAGCGGTTAAAACTTGAATCAAGTAAAAGTGTTAGGTTTAAATAATAAAAATACTTGTATTGAGTTTTAAAGAATCTTAAATGAAGGATGACAAGTAGATACTCAGTATTTAAAATACTAAAAATAATGAAAAATAATACTAATAATAATTTTTTGGAAACAAGCACTAATTGAACTTAAAACAAATCATTTCTCTGTGTGTAGCCGGAAACATAATTTTCAACTTAGTGCTTTTTTAATAAAAGCGATTTTTAAAAGTAGCTACTTTTTAAATATGTATTATATTTGTAAATGTTACATGTGCATCGCGTGAACAAAATACAATACTTGTACAAATTAAAATAAACATTTTTAAGGAAGCACATTATGGTGCATAACAGGAAATCATATATCCGTTGACTCGACGGCGTTGAAACTTTTCAAAAAACATTTTCAAAAATTCGACAATTAGTCGGTATAAAAACGTTATTTAATTAAGGACTTTAATTCTTTACATAAACTGTAAACGTGACTTTTTATGCGGCATAAGCTAAAAATGACTTTGTCGCTTTGTCAGCAAATACGAGAATGCTTTGAGCTAAAGACTTCCTAATCCAAAATTCTCGCCTGAGATTGTTTGGTCCCATTTATACAAAAAAGTGGGTAAAACTTTTTTTCTTTTTTTTTCACATAACTATGTATAAGGGAAAGTATTGTTTTTTTGCTGCAGTATTTTTTACTATGGGTGGCGGCCCATAATGGTCCACAAAAAAATTACCTAAGGTCCCCATTGCAATTTAAATTGGAAAATATCATATGATAATTTAAACATGAAAATGATTTAGGTAATAATATGCCTTTATATGCCCGTTGTTAAAAAAATTACACGATGCCCACGTTTGATTTGCATAACAATAATAAACATCTAAGCAAAAGTGCTTATTATAGCTCTGTTCTAACCAAAGGAGAATAATATTGTACTTAAATTTTTTGAATTTTCCTTAAGATAATTTATTTTTAAAAGGGTGCTAAGTAATCAATTTCCGGTACACATATGGGCAACAAAATAACCTATTATGCGTACCGGAATTTTAAATTACAAACTGAATATTTATTTTACGAAGAAAATACCGAAAAATTTTTGTTTGTATCTAATTTGTATGGTATGGAATGTGTAATTAAAATCCGGTGTATAAAACGTAATTTTATTTACATGTAAACTTTTACACCATGTAAAGTAAAAAAAAACTAAGTTAAAGATGGGCTTTTCCGAAGAAACACACCTTTCCCGCGCTTTTCTAAAAAAGGAATCTTTTCCTACAGCCCTGTGTAGTAGATAAAATAGGAGGTACTATTCGAAAAAAATTTTTGGGTAGTTCCATTTAAGTTTTTTTTATTGTTTATCTTTAAAATTAACAGAATTAATCCACGGGGATAAAAATTTGCCCACCCTTTATATTATTTGACATTTACTTGCAAGTAGTATGTAAAAACAATATTGGTGTCACGGGCGTCTTAACAGCATGGCAAGTCCGGCCCCTGCCCGGGGCGGCCACATGGTCGAGTCTATAGTATATGTCATGACATGTACTGAAAGATACTTTCCGACAAGACACGTACATTTTTTTACGACCTCAACAAAAATAAAATTATTTAAAATGAATATTATTTTCTGCAAATAAATACAATTATCATTATTTAAAATTATTAGATTGATTAAAATTAGGTAACAACAAAATAAAACACCATAAATCAATTCAAGTTTACGTTGGTCTCTTTCGTCTGTTTTCTTAGACTTTGACAGTCAAAATTAGGTTTTGTTCATTTAACTTATTGTTATATCATCAAAGTTAAAACGACTTATTATAAGTCGTTTTAACTTTGATGATATTCAGAATTATCGTATCTAATAAAAAAGTGTAAAAGTGGAAAAAAAATATATCCAGATATATGAAAACGTAATGGAAAAACGTCTAATAAAATGGTAAATATTTTGAAAAAAAAAATCATGATATTATGATATGATATGATATTATTTCGCATGCCTTTGAAATGCTTTTTTACTTTTCAAATCATGTGAAATTTGTCGTTTTCATAGGTCGTAGTAAAATGTATATTTTTATATTATAATGGACGGCCGTTTTTCAAGTTTTCCCACGGCGGCAAAAAGCCTACAGACGCCCCTGATTGGTCAAATGTTAATTACGGTTATCGTGTGATGGTAATCGAACCAAAATCAACATCTATGTTTGATTTGTTAATCGAGTCATCGAGATTATCTGGTTTATAGATTCTGCTGACAAGGAAAAGTAGATCATCTACTGTTGATGTTATAATCTCGCATTATTTTTTTAGAAAAATAAGTGCGATAAAAAGAAGTCTTATAAAAAGTCTTTTATGATATTATTTTTATTTGCTTTTCATAATATAAATTTCATAATATGAAAATTATAATAAGCGCGTATAGTGTTTAGTTTTGGACCACACTGTCATTAAACAAAACATTTTTTTATATTTTAACTTAAAATTTTTAAGACTATTTCAATGCGCTTCAGCGTTAAGAAAGAATTACGGTATAACTAGTTCTATTTCAAGAGGCGATAAGATATTCGAGTTGGCCTGTCAAAAATATTTAAAAAATATATTTTTTAAGCTGATTATGCTCACATATTTTTTAAAACGTCATTTTATTATATCGTTAAAACCACTGCTTCATCAGTTGATCCTTTAATCTTTTTATAACACTTATAAAAGTCGTTTTAAGCCTTCAAAGTGCACGATAAAAATACCACAAAAACATTGTATTAACATAACTTTTTTATTTTTATGATTTTTAACTGCAATACCACAAAAACAACCATATTTTACTCGAATACATTCCTTTGTGGATTTCTGTGCACACAGAGAAATTATTACTAAAAACAAGTACGTAATTTTCAAAAGGCTCTTAAAAACCTTCCGTCTGGAGTACCACTCTGCACGGCTGCGTAACTTTCGGGACGACATATAGCAAAAAAGTCCTTTCAACTGTGGTGCTATAAGAGAAGCCAGGACCCCTGGCTACCTGTCAGCTGTCTGGTCATTATATCGTTATCTTAAAGTACGTTTTATTTTGATTGAATCGTGTTTTGTTTTTGCAGAGAAAAATCTTTTAAAAACAAGTCTACTCAACCTAACCCATATTATACGTGGGTTCAAGGCAAAAGGGACAATGTACAATACAATATAAAATCTCTTTTAGAACTAAAACCGATAACAATAACAGATTATGCATCTAAGTAAGCAGACAAATTTTAATGATTTTGCCTTTTCACTCGATTACACCAACGCATAAGAAGGTTTATGTCTTGATAACGTGAGTAACACTTCCTATATAATAATTGCCTGCGTTCGCCTAGAGTTTCGTGAGACTCGATCTTGGTCTTGGCCAAAACTTGCTCTTTGTGTGTCTTTAGTTTTAATATTAGTTCTTGTAGCGAAAATATAAAACAAAATGACAAATACCGAGACTTAAGAATGACAGTTATAGATAAAAATTTCAAAGACCTATATCAAATTAATTAATTAAAGGTTGCGAAAAGACGATTTCAGAAATGCTCTGATTTATGCCGTCAAAATTTTCATTCTTTAATGCACAGTTTCTTTAATTTCGTGTCCTTTTACAGTGGCTACAAATTATGATCATTATTTTTTTGTAAAAAATACTTAGACCAAGTGACAAACACAATAATATGGAGAGCTGCGAATACAAACAGACCAAGTACAATTTGTTGTGTTTTGGATTACTGATATCGTTGGATTTAGATTGAGGAACTTTATCACAATACAAATAGACGTAAATAGACCATGTGGCTATCGAATTCGAAAACAATAATACACGTATAATACATTACATACATACGTACGATTTATAGGAAACTTTCAAGTCGTTGTTTTTGTTTGGTCTGTATTCTCGGCCCTCCATATAATATATAACAAATATTTCTGAACCAAATAATTGGGATCTTTATTTTTCGGAATTAAATAGCACAGCCAGATCACTCGTGAGATCAAGACGAAGCCTCTGAGACCCCATTCATGAAAAGCTGTCCAGCCGTTTAGTTTCCAGAGAGGAATAATAAACATAGTCACATAGCTAACTACATATACACAATATTATACACACACTGTCAGTGTGATGCTGAACATATTACCCTCCTTTAGATTTTTCGTGGTGCGATAAAATAGTACTTTATACAATTTTTTCTATTTTGTTCTAAAATTTTAAAAAACTTACATTTAAATTGATTTATGGATTTTTGTTTTGAGTTGACATTACAGTTTTCGCCATGTTTAAAATTCTAAGAACAAATTATATTTTGATATATTTTAGTAATGTCTTCTTTTTTTCACTGCAAGTAACAAAGCCACAATTTTAAAGCGACTTGCACGGAAAACGTCAAGCGGTAGGCTTTTGTCTGTTGCCAACCCAAAAGAAAAAAAAGTACAGACCTCTTATGGGCCTATAAGAACACGCAAAATGCGTGTGATTATGAGCTTATAAGAGTCGCAAAATAGAAAAATATTATTTAAAGAGATTACTTCTTAAATGGCACTTAGAGGTTATGTTCTTAAATGGGAACACCATGCAATATAGGGCTAAGATGATAGATTAGACCGATGCTTTAGGAACTTTTTTTAGTTTTTTTTTCATGTAGAATCATCCCTTAAAATGTTTTAATTTATTTCTGAATCACCCTGTATACAAAGTGTTTTAACAAAAAAATTGGTATTTGGTTAACGCATTCTGGTCGGCAATTACAGTTCTGAGTAAACACATGTTTAAAATGAGGTTTAAAGATGTAAGAATATTTTTATTTTAGTGAATGTGGGGTACTTATGTGTAACTTCTTTGTCTACATATTTAGCTAGATTATAGTTAAAAAGCATTTGAAGGAAAAGTTAGGTAAAAAGTCCAAACCATTGAGGCGCCCGTTTCCAAAATTTATTAAACCCATATGCGGTGCTGCATGGAAGGGGGAAACGTTAAAAAGTCCAAAATTTTTTTTTTTTAAATGCCCACTTTTTTTGACATTTCCAACTCTTTCCCTCCAAAATTGTGGCGACTAATGAAGCTCTTTGTTGTAAGACCTAAGCCAACTTTTTTATTTTTTCCGCATAAATTTTTTCAACAGCGATGGGGAGATGCCTCCCTTCAAAATAAGTCATGTATTTGACCCAGCACCTGATCCCTTCTCCTTACCTTCACAAAAGATACGCTTTTTCCAGTTTTCTCCAGTTATGCCTGTCTGAAAAATATTTTATAAAGGGGCTTGTACCCCTTAAGAAATGCATAGAATGCTAATTTAACCCAGCTTGATATGATAATGCCAGGATGTCTGTAAAAATAACAAGTATCTATAATAATTGTCGTGTAATGTTTATTTTTCTTATTGCTTATAAACATGTCATTTTATTTATTGTTTCATTTATAAAATAAAAACAGAAATTCAAAAGCCAAACCCACATTTATGGGTTCAAGGACATTTTGGGGCAATGGGCAATATTATTAATACAATGTTACAGAATAACTTTAAGTTGGGTTATTATACTATTCACAGCGCCCACGCTAGAATAGTATTATACGGTAGTTTCAAATTTTCAAAAAATTTCCAAAATCGTCCTAGACAAAAAATTCTTGGAAAAAAGTCCGGCCGATGTCACGATTTTTGTGAACAACTCAAGAATGGGAATTTAATATTTTTACTGGCCATCAGTAATTTTTACTTATTTTTAATAATTTTCAAAGATTCTGTCACTGATTTAAAAACCAGTTTAAAAGGGCCATAATACTTTCACTTTGACAGATAAATGACAGATCGATTTTATTGATTTTCTCTCTACCTATAAACTAGTTTGTGTTCCAACTTATATTAAAATACCTATATCAGTTTTTGGAGCAGATAGTGCTGTTTTAAAATAAAATTACTTGCATCCTTGAAACACACATTT
This sequence comes from Brachypterus glaber, assembly GCA_958510825.1. Classification (NCBI taxonomy): domain Eukaryota; kingdom Metazoa; phylum Arthropoda; class Insecta; order Coleoptera; family Kateretidae; genus Brachypterus; species Brachypterus glaber. Next base: position 25,966,968 of record OY294054.1, on the reverse strand, counting down.
TTAAGTGTTATTGAACTATCAATAATAGAGGAATCGTACCCTAGTTAAAAACCCTACTCAGTAGGAGAACATTCCTAATCACAAGATATCTATGATAATATGAATAAACGTCAACTTAGACCACCTATCAAGTTAAACCTGAACATAGGGGCGGATCGGGTTTTCTAACCGCCACGGGTCTACAGGCTGTGCTATGAGGCGTCAAGGCAACTGCCTCCCTAAAAAAATTAGATGAGCTAAAAGGTAGAATTGTAACTAGGGAGTCGTAAGTACGTGTATAAACTTTTGGAAGTCTCAAAAATTCCCAAAAAAATTGAAAATCTCGGTAATTTCGAATATTTTTCAAAAATCTTCGAAAACATAGTTTTGCCCCCCCATAAATTTTTTGTTTCAAAATTGGTAGAATTGATCCTTTCGTTTTTTTATCCGTCCGTCTGTCTATCCGTCCGTCCGATGTCACAGCCCTTGTTATTGTTATATTATTCTCAGCGCCTGCGCTAGAATAATATTATTATTATTATTCTAGCGCAGGCGCTGTAAATAATATAGCAATAGCAAGGGCCGGTTTTCTACTATATGCCCTATCCGGTTTCAGATCCGCCCCTGTCTGATCAGTTCTTTCGTATAATGAAAATACCGACTAATACAAAGAATTTTGTCCTTAAAACTACTTTTAAACTATTATGTAATAGCTTGAGATAAGGATCTTACTTCGAAGTTCAATAATTTAACATTGCTATTGACAAGTCTTACAATAATTTATAGGATTTGCATGATGTAGCAGTAATTAATAACAAAATACAAAATAATATACTGACGAGGTTCACTGAGAAAAGCGTTTCGTTATTATAATTACTGTTTGGTTACTAAATATTATGAAGTTATTAGTCCATTTCTTTAATTTCCCTAAAATTTGTGAAAAATATCAGTTGGGCGACACATACGACGTTTAAGTATTTATTCCTAAATATACAGAAACTATTGATGAACGTTGATAGCACATTTCCTTTAATTTTTTCGACTTTTTTTTAAGTTTATCCGGATTTTTTTCAAATTTGGTACGATTGACCTTTTTTCTAAAAGTAATTATTCCTTAAAAAATGAAGTTGATTAGAGATTTTCTTTCACTATTTTCGATTTTTTTTAAATATTCAACCCCCCATAACTTATATTTTATTTTTGGAAGATGTTTTTTCAGTTTCAATAGGTTTATAGTTCTCCGCATGAAAAAAAGTCTCCAACGAGGAATCTTTCGCGATCTCTTCTTTCCGTCAAAAGCGTTATAAGGCGTGCGTGCCTACAACGGGCCTCTCACTTGCACACTCATTCCTAACATTTTTCCCGTAGCGACAGATCCGTGCGTCAAAGTATACCAAGATTTATTGTTGCTGAAAATTTGAAGCCGATCGGATTATTCTTTCTCGAGTTATCATGTCTGAAAGAAAACTTGACACACGGACAGACAAACGGATGGACATTTTTAAAAGTCGTTTAGAATTATCCCTCTCTTTCTCTCTCCCTCTCTTTCTCTGTCTGTAAAGCTGCAAGAAGTATAATAAGGGATTTCATATGGCATCTGAAATAAAAAGAACCGCCAGAATTTAACCTTGACTTATCCAAAAACATCGAAAGCCTCCAGAGAGACGCAAGCCATTATTTGACAGAGGGCAATAATTTCACCTATTTTATTCTGTAGTGGTATTTTGCCAGCAGTGGTTTCTTTGCTAATTTGTATAGGTTTTTGGCTACAAATCATAATCCAAGAAAAGGTAATTCTTTTTGTGACGTTTGCTAAATAATAAAAACCGCATGTGGTCCATAGACTGTGAAGGTGTGACTTTCCCATTACACCTATATCAAAATCTTATTGTTATGTTAAATATGTTAATTCATTTACTGATCCTTATGGACTATAAAAAGGTTAATCAAGTTATTTGCATATTTAATATAAAATTTTCAAATTAAAAACCATAAAAAAACTTCACTAGAAATTTTGGACCCCCTCTTGTCCCCAGTGAGAATTAGTTGGACAGTTATTATTATAATTATAAACAATTTAACCGCGAATATCTTCCTTAATACTGGGCCAAACTAAAAACCGCGAGAATTGTAGTTTCCTAAATTGGGTTTATGCTATTAATGCATTGATAAGTATACATTACTCCAGAAAGCCTTTACAAGTTATTTTGTAAATTTTTATTCTCAGCAATTATAATTATTGATATTTTATATATTCTATATCGTGTTTACGTGTGAAAAATTGCAACCTATTTTAAATATAGTTTATTCGATAAATCTTATCAAATACAGTTAAATGCACCAGATAAAGAATTTTTATCAACTATTTATTAGAAATATATTAGGTTTGAAAATAAATAATATTGATAAAAAAAGCCAGTAGTTTCATATAAATTTGTATTATTTTAATAATACCATTATAGCCTATAATTTGTTTACTACAACAACATATTATGATCGACCTTAACCTAAAATTAATGCAGCAAAAATGTAAAAAAAAGTTTTCCCTTGTGGCCTAAAATACTCAATGTTTTAAAGGATCTACTTTATACAAAAATCTTAGCAGAAATTGATTATGGATGTTATAAGGGGTTAATTTGTTAAAATTTCAAGATTTTTTTCTGAAAATGGAAACTGGGAGTTTTAGCCTAAAACTTAAAGGTTAATTCTAGAAAAGGTATTTGTTTACGTTTAAGTCCTCTCGCTCATAAAAGAAAGACATTTCACGAATAATTATTCAATTCAGTTACTCAATTATAATTGAATAAAAAAAACTCATTAAATTACTTATAAGCAATTAAATGAATAAGAAATTTTCCACGTAACAGCGTGACTTCATTTATGGACAGCCCTTGAACTGCAATGAATAAGTGCATAAATATGCCGGAAAATCGACCAGCAAAGCCATTATTCTTAGAATTGAGATAGGGCAAGCTTTTTATATGCTTACCTAAAGTCTGTTAAATGGCCATTTTATCTTTTCACTCAAAATGTCTAAACAAACAAATTTATATCTTTACTAGATTAGTAATCATTACCATATACTTTAAACAAAAAAGTTTTAAAAGGGATCTAGGTATGTAGACATAAGGAACTTTTTAAAGTTAACAATTTTTCGGTCGGAGATATCAAATCCATTACACAGGGGCAAAGAAATAAATTTTGAAAGTCGCAGGGGAGATAATTTCGACCTTCTGATTTGGGTAATTTTTGTGAGATTCATAGCTACGGGTACAAAGCTTCAAAATTAAAGAGTCGGACACCATTTAAAAGGAAATTTCACATATTTTCTCAGTATTGTGACATAATTATGTAATTATTAAGGTAAGTTTTAAAAGGCATCGACCCAAATATAAAACGTAAGCAGATACGATTTGCATTACGTTGCAATAAAACTACCTAGATAAATGAAATGGGTGAATGTCATTCTAACATAAAGAAATACGACTTTTTCTTGTCAGAATATTAAAAAAATACAATGTTTCCTATTGTTTTATAATTGTTATAATAATTATTATTAATTAATAGTTTATAATGATGCTATAACTGCAACTGTTTTAATAGAAGTTGAGTGAACTTATTATTTCATTAATTTATCTGTCCATATAATAAACAAACTGTGTGAGTGTGTAAATCACATGTGCGCATCTGTGAGAAATGGAACGTTTCGAATTATAAAATTCATTTGAATTAAGCCACACATTAATTGCTATATTTTCTATAATATTTGTGAAAATGACGCCATTATTTACTAGAACTTGTCTTTTTATGACTCAAATGGAAACTATTAATTTTAGTCTAATATTATTTCTTTCTTTTAGAGTAAAAATTTTAGTCTAAGGGTCGGGCTTCCAATATATTTGTGGTTCATCAAGGAAGTGTTTTGGTGCCATTATTTTTTAATTTAAATGAGTATCGGCTTACAGTATAATATCATTTGAAAAAAAAATTTACGTATTTTTACTATGGGTCCACAAAAAAAAAAAAATATATATATATATATATATATATATATATATATATATATATATATATATATATATATATATATACCCTAGTATAGGTTTTAAATATAAATAAATCTAATGAACTTAGACTTGAAGCTGATGACATACATTGTATGTTGTACGTCCAGTTGTTTATAAACATGACCAATTACTCTTAATTTTAATTGTATTTTTGTTTTGGTTTATTGACATTAACTATGCTACAAATTGTTACTTATATAAACAGGCCAACATAATTTTGAATTTATTACTAACTGGTACATATATATATATTTTTAAGTAATTATGTTTTTTTAGTTCGTTAGATGCTTGTCAGGGTTTTCTGTACATAAAGCTTATTTAAGCTATTACGGTGTTTTTCTGGACAAAAAACTTTTTTTTCGAACCAAAATGTTATTTTATTAATTTACCCTCTAGAGACTATTTCAAGCAAACTTTGCTAAGGAAAGAATAAAAAAATCGCTCTGAAACTACCTTTTTTGTCCCGTATGCTACTTTTCAGTAAAAGATCATTTAGATTTATTTTAAAATACAGGCATAGGCGATTTTTTTTAATAAATTGTCAGTAAATTGACATGAAATAATAATATCAATTCCAGTGGGTAGGTAATTATAAATAGAAAGATCGAGTCTGAGTGATAAGTTATCGCTGATAAGTTATCATTGATAGCACTTCTTAATAAGTGTTTGATTAAATCATAAAAAAACTGTAGGTAAGCTACAAGTTTGATAATAACCACTTTTATCGTCCCATGAATAATTTAGCTAAAAAACAATTTCACCTCCAACATGGCTATTTTTGAATTAAGTCGATTGTTATTAACTCACCCCCAAAAAATTCAAAATAGCGGACACCCCTTAGGCAAATCACCTGGCGAAAAATTAACAGGAGTGTTCTATTACCGTCCACTACTACCCTTTAAAATGTCAGCCCGTGTTCATTTATTGCAATTTACATTTATTATTTGACTGGACTAATACACTAATAAAAAATGGATCCATGAAATGTATTACATTACACATGTTACAAAATTTATATGTAACGGAAAAATCCAAAAGTGTAAAATAACACTGAAAAAATGTCTGGTTTGTACATCTAGATCAATAGTTAAATACGGAACAACTATTTTTGTGGTTTCTGCAACCAGAAATCTGGTAAGGGCAACATAACAAATGGTTGTGCTTACCAGATCCTTAAAATCTAAGTTTTGTTTCTGGTAACCACAAGTTGTGTTGTTCCCATATTATTAGAGACAAACTTACAAACGAGAGCGTATTGGGGAAAATTATGGAAAGCGTCACACTAAGAGCGAGCTAAGAAAGGTAGGCAAGTATAGAATAAAATACTGCTTACAAAAGGTATTTTTTTGCATCCGTTAAACTATATTTCATTGTTCCATTTTTGTGAGTGTAGTTTTTTTCATTCATGTTTTAATAAGTTATTTTACTTAATCAATACAAACAGGATTATCAGGTAGGTCCCTACAACAGAATAAATATTTAATACAATTTCATAATATTCTACAATATAAATCACCTACTTACTATATTTAAGTAGTTAAAATATTTTTATTTTATCAGGCTCTTACAAAATAAATTTTTAAAAAAATAAATAAAAAATACTTAGTTTACACCACGGGGACTTAATTCCAGGTACTTTTTATCTGTCTATCTCTGTTTACAAAACGCTATAAACAGAAATAGGTAGATAAAAAGTACATGGACTAAAAATATAGTCCCCATGGTGTAAACTATTTTAGATTTAAGCGTTTTCTAGTGACATATTTGCTGTACGGAGACCGACAGACAAGTTTTTTTGAGGAATTTATGTGTTTTTCATATAAAATGTCGAAAAAAGGTTAATATAGTTTGACGCACGGATCTGTGGCTACGGGAAATATGCTTGAAATGTGTGTGCAAGTGGGAGGCCCGTTTTAAGCACGCACGCCTTATAACGCTTTTGACGGAAATAATAGAGCGCGAATGATTCCTCCCCCTTCCGTCGGAGACTATCTTTCATGCGGAGAACTATATTATTCCATGGTCTTAAAGTTGATCAATAGGAATTAAAGATAGGAACATTAAAAATCCTTTTAAAACTGTTTCTATAGCAGAATAAAGATAAAATAGTTACAAACAAGAACGTATTGGAGGAAATTGGGGAAAAGCTTATTTTGTAGAAATGGAAGAAGGGAATAAATTGTGGGTAACTTACAAAATCTTTGTTTTTTAAATTGACCTAATGGTAATTTTAGCTGCATGTTTTAGTAATATTATTTAAAGAAAAAACATGGAAAATGTATTAGAGTTATAATTTTTTTTTGTGAAGTCTTGACAAATGCGTCACGGGGCACGTAGTCGCGGTACTTAGATTATATTATTTTGAAAAAGTATCCTAGCAAAATTGAATTGGGATGAAAGGCCTAGAGTAAAGTACTGCTGAAGAATACCGAAGTGTAGATTTAGAAATTTCAGGAAAATGAAAAAATTGCTTAGAGGGTTGGGATGGAGAGCTGCCTCGGTGTCTTAAGCAATCCCAATTGAAATTAATAACTTGATTGATGTCGAATTGATATTCTCTTCCGCAAAGTCGCTTAAAAGTTTAATTATTTGACAAAATCAGTATTACTGTTGTATAACTATCCACATCTAGTGATATATCACTACCCACATATGTACATACTTAGTACTAATTTTAATAAAACTGGGGTCATAGATCATTTCTGATATTAACGTTTTTGTATAAATGTAGATAAAAGTTATTTATAAAAACGGCGTTCCCAGAAATAGTCCTAGCGCATCACGAGTAATTATTTTTTTTATATTTTTTATACTTTTTATACACAAGGTTGCAGAAAAAGACGCTTTTTTAGAAAGGTCCTGGACACGTGTCTCTCTCGAAAAACCCGTCTTTTTCTGACTTTTTCTTAACTTGTCCGTCCTTTTCTAATATTTTTTAAATTTCGTGCGTTAAATTCGCAATTTTGTGTATATAGGGGGATTTTTAAAAATAAATTCTAGTTTAGCGATCTTTAATACACCAATCTTTTTAAAAACGATCTAAATTATTAGAATTAAAAAGAATAATTCAACATGTAAAAGGTATTTACAAGTAATAGCGTTTTTCTGAAAACTTAATATGGATTTATATTTATAAAACTTTCTTTAAACACCTTATAGTGATAGAAAGTCTTGCAACCCTCATACATACTAAGCAAGTTTTCCATTTCCATTTAAAGCAAAATTGACGATGTCAAGTAGAAACAAGCCGTGAAGATATTGTAATTAAAGCGGCAAGTTGATGAAGGTGTTATGTAACACTTTTTCAGAATTTGAAATTATTGAGATATCACAGAAGGGTCTCATACCTCCTTTATTCATTAATAATAAAAAAAAATGAAAAATGTTATATAACACCGCACCATTCCATACCCTGAGAGATCTTTGCCGTAGTAAATATACATTTTTGCTTATATGGAACCCCACGAAAGTTTAGTTAACATTCACAATTACCAGAACTAACTTGTATTACTGTAACACCCAGTGAATGTTAACTACACTTTTGTGGAGTTTTATATAAGCAAAAATGTATATTTACTACGGTAACGAGTCTCAGTGTAGTGTATCCTTTTGATAGAGCCTTATCTAAATAGTTTCAGAGTGAAAATCAAAAAAGTATTTACTACAGGGACAATTTAATTACTCACGCCGATACTTACGCACTCCGTTCCCGTTAAGTACAAAAAAAATCATATCGGACAAAAAAAATCGTTTTTCCAATGTAAACGTATAATACTCCTCTGCGGTAAAGCTGCGAGGAGTATAATAATACCTTAAAATATTCAGAATTAATTCATTTTGGTTTCAGGATTTTTTAATTTTTAGGCCATAATTACCATTAATTTCGAATAAAGTTTCGTTTTTACAACAATATATTTTAACTTAATTGTTAATAATTATAATGAATAATAGAAAAAAAACTTCCAGTAATTTAAACGCCCATTAAACGAATTTTACGAGTATAATAATTCAAACATTAAATACTTTTATATGCCTTTTGCTTAATGAATGTTTTAAACTGCAGCTTAAAGGCGTGAAATTTAAGTCAAAAATTGGGTGACTACTTTTTCTACGACCATATTTGTAAATACTTCTCTCTTTATCCATTTTGTTTCGTAAACAAAACATTACGCACAAATGCGTTATTTGGATAACGTCACGGTTAGGGGATTTTGTTGATCCTAGAAATTTATGATCGTACTTAAAATACATTTTTTCCATTTTTTATCTTAAAAAATAACCAAAAACCTTTTTTAAGTTCCCTAGTGACATTGATCTTGGACAAGTTTCTTGACCAGAGTACTTGACAAAGTTCTTTGTAAAGAATTGGACAATTCTTGAGCAAGAGAATTAATCAAGATTCTGTATCCAGACTTAGTAGTAAGGGTGGGGAGGCTACAAGCCAGGCAACTAGGCCATTATGGTCCTTTTTGCCAGCACTGGTGTATCCAGACTTGGGCAAGACTTTAGCAAGATTCTGAAAGCAGAGCGTTTAGCAATACTTTGTCAAGTCTGTTCGTCAAGTCTGTAGCAAGCAATTTGATAAGCAATTTGACAAGATTCTTGGTCAAAAATCTTGACCTACTATAACAAGTACGATTTGATCATGATAGCGATCGCTTTTCGATTTCTTGTCAATTTTGCTTGCTACATTTTGCTAAAGACTTGTCCAAGAATCCTGACGAAGTATCTGTAGCAATTCTTTGACAATTCTTGAGCAAGAATCTGTCGACAGTATCTTGCGCCAGAATTGTCAAAATCTGGATGCAGTTACTTGATCAAGAATCTTGAGCCAGACTTGTTCAAGACTTGACAAAAATTGTTACTAGGGTTGTTGTTGTATTTTTTAACTGATCTTTTTAGACTCTAAAAACGCTATTGTTTGAAGCAAACTTCAAACGCCGTAGGACGTAATCCCCAGTATTTTTCGTCCTTGTATCAGAAACCACTATTGTATTTCTGAAGCTAACTAAAAATGTTTCGGTACTTAGATTCAAATTATGAATCCTTAATTTAATTTTAATTAGGGGTCGTCTAATAAATTAAGTGAAAGGCAATTAGGGGCCAATGTTGAACCTTATCGCACTAATAATAGGTAGTTTTATATGACGATTTAAAACTAGTGGCCTCTTTTGATACGAGCGCATAGATAATAATGTTAATATCGAAAAAACAGATACGTGAATAAATAAATAAATATAATGCCCGTGTTAAGTTTAGAAATATTCAAATAACATGGAAATATTTTTAGATGTTTTGAATATTATAAACAAGCCGTGAAGATATGAATGCGTCGCATTCCATAGTATTATTCACAGTGAATGTCCTAATTGTTTTAGCTGCCTTTCGCTGAGCTTTATTAAGAGTATTTGATTATTTGTACTTTATGCATGGATTTATTTGTTAAATTAATATGAATATTTCCATTATTTAAGGTATTTTTTTTTTGAAAATTTGGAGTTTATCGGACCTTTCCTTCTATTTTTTTATTACAAGCTTTTATTTAACTTGCAATGTTTGTTATTAGTATATATGTATGTTTGTTTAGGGCAAATCTGCCAAAGCCTTGTTCGACCACTTAGAATATACTTAAAAAGCTCAAATTTGGTACACATGCTTAACTCGGCTGACAATACAATTTAATATAAAACTTACACCCCAACCCCCCACCCCTAAAATTTAAAAAGTCCATTTTTTACCCACACAAGATAATTTAAAACTAAAATTAGGTTACATACTCATCCAGTGATAATAAAATTTTAAAATTTTTTATATCCCCCTTATCTCACAATCAGCCCCCATATGCGTATAAGGTTAAGTTTACCCCCTCTCTGTTTCAGCCACTTAGAATAAACGTAGAGCTGAAATTCGGTACACAACGTTATCTCTGATGACAATACAATTTTATGTAAAATTTACCCCCAAACTCCCTACCCCTAAAATTAAAAAAATCTCTTTGGATAAAGAAGAAGCATATAGACAGGGCCGGATTCAGGGGGGGGGATTCCCCGGGGTTCGGGCTCCCGAGGGGCCCGGCGGCAAAAAAAAAGTTTCCTTGGGACCCGGGCTGGCTTTGTCCAGCCCTGATCAGAGTTGATGTAAAAACGCTGCTATTGAGAGTGACTTTGGTCCTTTTAGAACCAAGCCACAGAAATAAAGCGGTAAAATACGTAATATTTTAATGTAAACAACAAAAGACGCTTAGTTATAGTTACATTATTAATTAATTACTAATTACATTACTTTTACATTAAGATATTTAATATTTTACCGCTCTAGTTGAAATTAAGAAATACATTTTTGCTGAACGCTACTGGAAATCGCAACGCGTAGATACCAATCACAATTTATCAATAATATTTGAGACTTAAAATTTAAATTTAAAAATGATTCAAGAATTAAAGATTGTCGTCATTAGATATTAATATTTATTTAATTCCATATTATCACATATTGTAAATTTTAAATTGTAAATACAAATATAAAATATTGTTCAAGGATCTATTCATTAGCACACGGCATTCTTGTCAATACTTCATCACAATATGTATAAACAAATATGCAACAAAATAATCAAAATTTTGGACAATATTTATTAATATTGTTTTGTAATAATTAACAGGTACCATATACAGAATTCTATGGTTCGTTTTTTTTTTTATTTTGTTGTTGTTGTTTTCTTTGTTATAGTAAAACTAGCAAACTATTTGTATTGCACTTTTAAAGAACTCCACCAAAAACTGTTAGCTGGATTTTCCTGTAACAGAAAAAACAACAACTAAAATACGCTGCGAAGTTAAAAAGGCTTTTTTTTTTCATGCATTAAACGCACTGTAAACCATGTTTTTCTACAACTGTCTTAGAATGTTAGTCAAATGGCAGAAAAAACTCTGCTATATGGCTAAATCAACGAAATAATACACAATTTACTATAAAATTAAATTATTAAATGATAATTTAATTATTGGATGTAAATTATTGTTTTTATTAAAACTTTTGGTTATTATATAATTTATATAAAAATATGGATGTATAAAACTTCAGTCATCGATTTAAAATAAAAGACAGCTGTCAAAAACAGGAAACGGCCTTGCCTAATCAAAATTTAATAGCCAAAACATTTGCTATAGATATTGGCTGCGATAATTTTGATTCCTAACCCAGATGTCTGGTACATCTGCATTTAATTGCAAACTAAAATCGAGCCGGCCACGCAAATACCTTTTTAGGGGTGAAATATACACCACAATAAGACCCTTGTATATAAGTATTCTGTTCAGTAAAGGGTGAATTGTATGTATGGTTCGTTTTTTAAAATTTTTAAACGTTATTGCGGGCGGTGAACCACTACAAAATATTTTTACACGGACCTTAAGATTTTTGTATGACTGCCGAAAATTTTTAAATCAGAATCTAAGATTTTTAAGTTTTTTTTTGATACAGTTTCCTAGATTTCTAAAAAATCTCAATAATCTTGCTAAATATTTGCGAGATTTTCTACCCTTAGGGAACGTTCAAGTATTACGTAACGCAAATTTTGATCATTTTGGACTTTTTCTATGTCATTATGTTTATGTATGCTGGTATTTAAAACTATAGAGAAATATACCCGTATGTGGTTAGTATTACACTAAATTATTTAAAAATTTTTTAATTACCTACTCACTTATTAACTGTCTTAAATATAAGATAATAAACCTTATTTTTATATTTACGCTGCATTTCAAAAATTGGTACAAACTTAAAAGGTAAAATACACAAAATATTACCTTTTTGATGTAGAAAATAATTTTTGTTAAACATTTTCAAACAAAAAAGTCCGCCTTTTTGTTATTTTTTGGCCAAAAAAAAATTTCTTCTAGTTCGGGCTATAGCGACCAACACTGAATAATATTCCGTTTTGTTTTTTTTTTCAGTCGATTCAAACGGCCGGAATCATGGCGACCACCGTTTTTTTATGTTTTTTTCATAAAAAATTTATGGCCAAAAAATGGCACTAAAAAAAATGTATTCTTTGAATATAAATATAAAGTAATAATTTTCACTATAGCCGTGCGCGCTCTCAACTTTACGCTTTAACCTTCGTAACGCAGGATGCGTGCAAGTGAGAGGCACAATAGTCTATAGTAATTGCGCCGGCTATACCTACAAAATTTCACAATGATATCTTTTTTCTTTCTATATAAAAATAATGTTTAAAAAAAAATATTTTTAAAATTTGAAGGTAGAAAGACCCCTTAATATTTTTATAATTGGCAACTATACAATAAAAACAAACGTTTGTCTCTTTTTATAAATAAGAATTATATGTAGATCATATATTTAAAAAAAATTCAAGCTTATTGAGTATTTTGGAAAACTTCTAAACCTTTTTTTTTATATTAAAATTTTAGTGTATAGGGTTGTTTAAAAACTGGGTATCTATTCTCAGTTCGATGATTTTTATTCACTGGTGAAAGCCAACTTCATAGTTGTTCTTCTTCTTTTTTTTTTGGCTTTTACCATAGGGCAATTAGCCAATTCATAGTTGTTCTTCTGATAAAGTGGTTGGCCTAGACCGTTTAGCTCCGCCCATATTCATCTAAATATCAGGCGGAAAAAATCCGCTCGAAACAAGAATAGATACCCTGTCACTCTACAACTTTTTTTCCCTTGTAGCTATAGCTGGTTAATTAAGGTCTGGCCACTCTTGATATTTTGGCAACGATACAACAATAATAAAACCTTACCTATGTATTTGTTTTGTAAAATGTTCTAAATTAATTTTGATGACTAATTTTGGCCGGTAAAATAGTTTATCGTCCAATAAAAATTAATAAGCGAATTTCTTTGACCCTTAACTGCTCTCACAAATTTTTTATATCGATTGATTTCTTTGAAAATACTTTATAATTCTGACATTTTTTTGGTCAAATTTTTAGTTAGTTAACTGTTAATTATTAATAAACTAACCTTAAATGTATAGATCAACATCTGTTGAAAAAATTAAACCAGTGTTAACAATAAACATAAAATGCGTAAACTTGTCATATAATGCGTATAACTAAAAACTTGAAAACCAAAAATAAGATAGTCTTTTTTAAACAGATCAGTCGATTCACAGGCTGTGAATCACAGCTTCTTAGCTATTATAGCTAATCTTATAATAAGAGTATAATAAAATGGTTTACCATGTTCCAAAATTCTCCCTTTTTATACACGCGTTTTTTGATCAAATTCTGAACTAATTTCAAAAATTCAGTCAGACAGTCCATTAAATTTTGTTGTATAATATTTTCATTATTTTTGTATTATATGTTTGTGCCACTTAAGGGTTGATAATTGTACGTAATTAAATTTTATTTAAAATTTATTTATTTTTTGATATTCTTTAAGTTTAAAATAAAACATTTCACAGGCCATATAATTTATTGATTAATATTTTTAGATATAAAACACGTTATTACTATAAAATCTAAATATAATTTTAACAATAAAGTTTTGCACTTATAAGCAGATTTAATTGCTAGTTGCTACTTTTGAAAATTTATTTCGCAATTTTCTTATACACGCAAAAAAATAAATTCTTGAATTAAGTACGCGTATTTTGCTTTTTGCTTAATCTTACGCCTGACAAATTTGAATGGAGGTCGTTTTAAAATTGGCAATTAGTAAAGGGTATTAGAAGACTTAAAATTACATAAATAAAACTATGGCTGATATCATAGTAAAACCAAATATTCCTGTTCCATTTTAATTCATTGCTATTAGTATTGCACCTTGTGAGGCAATGTGCACGTAGCTTAAAGTCACATTTAAAAAACTTTCAAATAAATTAAGTGCTAATAAAAAAATGGAAATACTACATCTAAATATCCGAGAAAATTTACCTAATAAATAAAAATGAAATAAAATTTTTATTTCATAACTTTTCTTTTGTGTAGATGTAGTGTAAAATTTACACTGTAAATGTTATTTGGTAAATATAAATAATATTCAAGGATTTATAGTTTGCTTATTAAAAATACGTAGCTATGAAATATTTTCTTTTATTGAAATTTAATAATGGTCCAGTTTTTCTCCTAGGCCGATAAACTGAATTTTACCCCTATCTATAAATACTGCTGAAGAAATAGTATATTACATACTACGTTGGAAAAGGTTTAATTACAGCGAGGTCTAAGGTAGCTGACCAAGGGGTTAGATATAGCCCGAGACTGAAGAATCTTTCATTTACATAAATTTATTGGCAATCTTCAGATTTTAACAGTTGAGAATTAAATATGATATTTAGAATATCGCTTAATGTTTTTATGAAGCTCCGCAAGACCTCATTGTATGTAACGTGGGACCTTTTCGGGGTATTTCACATCAACCTATTGAATTAATAAATATATATGGAGGTGTGACCTTTTTTACCTGGAAATAAATAAATTCTATTGTTGTACGTGAAAATTTTTCTAGACATGAAGTTAGGATCTAGAGGGTTAAAGTCAAACGAAAATAAAACAGTTTATAGGCACCGGAGGTTTGGACTTTTTGCTTTCCCACTAATTCCATGACACAATCCTTAGTTCTTTAATGAAAATAATTTTAATCGTAGTTATAAAACATAGTATTATGAAATACCATTGAAAATTACTAATAATTTATTTATTTCCATACGTATTGTCAACCGTAAACTAACTACAAAAATAAATAACATTTATACAACAAACAAAACATATTTACAACTGATGAAAAAAACAAAGGATAAGAGATAAGATCATTTTAATCTAAAATCTTCGATAGTGAATAAAAGCATATTTCTTTTAAAAATAATTTTGCCTTGGCTTTAAATTGATTCAAGCTGTTTTAGTTTACATTTACAAGTATACATTAAATGTATGGTTTGGGCCTTTGTTTACCTGAACTAGATTAAAGGAAGGTAAATATAGTAAATTGCCTGTCTTGTAGAGTACACATTAATGTCTCCATATGTAAGAAAATTGTTACTGTTTTCCTAACATGAATTGATATATACATATTTTAGATTTTCATAATTCCATCTGCTTTAAATAAAGTTTTCCATCTAGTTATAGACAACTCTGAACAGTCATCACAAAATGCCTTTTTGAAAAACGAAAACTTTTTTAAAATCTGCAGTGTTCCCCAATACATAAGCTCATAAGCAAGAACTGTCAGTATTTCTTAATTGAAATATAGTAATGTATTGTGGACATATATTTTAAAATATTTGGCACTTCCAAGATACAGTTGAGTCTAGGTTTATTCCCAAAAATTGAAAAATATTATTTTTATCCTTTGTCGGAAAAAACTAAATTGATTTAATTTCGTTCTATTAGGGTATAACTAAATTTGTTTTCTCTACATTTAAAATTAACTTATTTTTATTACAACAGTCAGACATGCCTTGAACACATTTATTTACTTTATCACTAAGTGAAGAGATATGCTTTGCAGATACCAGAGGTGTCGTCAGCAAACAGTGTTATATGCTCATCGAACCAAAGGTCATTTATGAAAATGGAATGAAAGGGGCCCCAGAATTCTACCCTGTGGATGCCTGTTTTCGCGAGTAAATTGCGGAACTATAAATATGTATAATAAGGGAACGTTCAAGTATTACGTAACGCAAATTTTGATCATTTTAAGCCCCCACCCCCCAGGATCGTTACCTAATACTTGAACGTCCCCTAAACAATAAATACATATCTACAAAACTCATTGAGCCATAAAAATGTGTGGCACTGAACTGAAAGCTGCTACAATATTTTTTTGATATCTTACAAAAAATATAATAAATGGCGGTGACGGCGTGGCTCGGCGGCGCACAGCTATAGTCTTATTAAATGAATGACACCCGATTTATCTAAATAATCACTAACACTAGCACCAAGTTAGTTTTTAAAGCAGTCTTGAAATAATAAACGAACTCTTTATTTAATTTTTCGGTTTTCGCTTTACCGTCTAGGGATATTTATATTTACGCGCCCAAGAACCTAATTAACCTTGTTTGAAACAACATTTCTCAGTAAATCTTAGTTATACGCGTTACGTTATAATTGAGTAGTCCGTTAATGGTATCATCATTTTGTTTTCAGTTTTTGATGGTAGGTAATTATTTTTTTAAGCTAATAGAATGATATATCTCTGTTGGAAATTAAGCAATTCGGGCCTACTTAAAAAGTCATTTATATTTCTGAATGTTGGAATAATTACCAAAATTTAGACTTGGTTTAATTGGGTGCTTAAAACGATGCACCAATAATCTATTACTTAATTTTTTAATCTAAAATACATAGTGATGTAACCATGTTTGGGAAACAGCTCTTAAGAAAAGGTGTGTGACCTAATCATCTCGCCGACGCAAAGAAAATATACAGTATAATATAATAAACATGACAACTCTTGAAATTCCTTTAGAATATTCGCCACTTACACAAGGTATGCTCCTGTTCGAAAATCTGATGAAAATATAGGTCCAAACGGGGAAATAACTCACAAGAAAGTTTAAAAAATAAACAAAACAGTGGAACAACTCACGAACACGTAAGTACAGCTCAGCGGGAGCGAATAAGCACACTGGTACCGCTTACGAATAACGAAACAATACTGAGCGTGCATGAGTAACTAAGTCAAGTTGAATGTAAGTAAGATCATGGCAGTGGTTTGGTTGATGGAATAGACCAGGCGCCGCTTCGTAGTTTTTCGATTTGAAAAATGCTAAAATTTCCCTGGTAGAAGAGCAACGTTGCGAAAACACTATAAAAAAATCCAACTGGTCGCCATAGACCAATTCGTAAAATTTTCTGTTGAAGCAGTATGTGAGATATCATGAACTGACATGTAATATTCTGTAAAATTAAATTGTCCGTAGTTGATAATAAGTGTAAATCAATGTAAATCTATGTAATTTTAAATAATTTTACATTAATGTTGTAATTTTGTGTAATTTTAATAGATTTACAGCGCTACAAAATTTTACGTCTTTTACGCTATTTTACAATAAATTAAATTGATTTACACACATTTAGACAAATTCTTGAATTAAGCATACCCAAGTATAGTAAAATTACTAACTAAACTAAGGTATTTTTACGTTATTCTACATTAATTTTTTACCGTGCAGTTTCGCAAAGAGTTCTGGTGGTCAGGAACGTCAGATCCCATAAAAATGTTAATTTTGCATGGCTTATAGCAAAAAAATACGTGAAAATTCCGTGTAAAACGGTTTTCCACACTTTAAATTTCATACCCAGTGAGCCGAAATATTTAAATTCAAAAATGCAGCTAAACGCCTTAAAAAATTACTTAGGTCCCCATTCCGAAACTTTACTTTTACGAATATTAGTAAGGTTTACGCATAAGTCCATAACCTTGGTCGACTCCGAAACTTTACTTTTATCACAGTTACCTAACTAATTATTATATAATTACCCACCTCATCCGGATTCTAATTTTTTTACATTCAGAGCAATATAGTAGGATGAAATCGATCAATTATCGATTAACGTACACGTGTAATTAATAAATTAATTTAACTGGTTGCTATCTTTTTTGACCTGACCAGAGCTTTCGACTCGTTAGATTATTCTTAAAAAAAATCTAGCTAGTTTGAAAATAAAAGAAAATATAAGTAAATATTTAATTTGTTTTCAAACAGATTTAACTTTTTGAATAAAAAAAAATCGGATTTCTCTCAGATTTATTAATGGCATGGCTGATATGCCTCAAGGTAATGTTTTGGTTCCTTTATTGTTTTTGATATTTTAAACGATCTGTCACTTTTACTAAAGATGGTATAGTTTTTTTTTTCGCTGATAACAGTTTGCTTTATATTTTTGCTTTTATTTTTATTTCGGTTGTTTCTATCTTCTTTTTGTTGCAAAGATATTTCGTGTTCAGTTTTTTTTAACCCCTGCGAATACCTAGCAAAATAGGTTCACTGGAGACGCAAATTCTCCGGCAATTAACATTCCTTTCAAGGTTGTTCATGTTCTTTAGTTTTCGGCGCTTGGAGTAGGACTTCATTCTACCAGTCATTGGTCTTACTATATTAATCGCCGTAGATTTTTTGTTTAATTAATCTTCAAAATATGGCTCAAACAACCTTTTCCACCCCACACTTCCTGACCTATCCCATTTTATTCGCGCAACACGGCCGTTTATTTCCAAATGGAACTTTCACAATTTTGTTAGTATTAAATTAACAATCAAATTTATGTAAGGCCACCCCCATATCTGATTACCATAATGTTCATATTTACATACGGTTTTTTTTAATAAATTATTTATTAAATTGATTAAAATTAAGTAATGAAGAAATAAGCTTAAATGCTTGTGCTGGGGCTCTCCATTAATTTAGTTAAATATATTTTCAAAAGATACATTTTTACTGAAAATTTCTTCATCCATATATGTTTATCTTCTGGAATATTCTGCTTTCTCTCTTTCAATGAAAGCATATTACATTTTTAGAAGATATTAACCATAAATTTTGATAGAACATAATAAAATTGAATTGACTCTCAGGAGTCACTCTTGGCGTTGAATTAGAATTCAAGTTATCATCAAATGTGAGCATTTGACCACAATAATTCACTATTTTTAAAAATAAAACAATATACTACAAATGAGGCTATATCCGAGGCTATATCTGATTCATGAAGGAATAGTGGATAAAAGGTTTGTCACAAAAGAAATGTCTATTATTTAAGTTTAAAAGCTTTTGTTTTACATTTATTTATCTATTTGAAATTAAAATTGGCACAAAACCATTTTAAAAATCTCTTTTAGTTAATTCAATTTTTACTTTTGAGTAAAAAAAAATTTTTACCGTACACCGTTTCTCCTTCACCAGAAAATTATAAATATAAAAAATCATAGCAATTGACCTCCAAATAAACCAAACGAATCTTTTAAAAAACTTGATCAAATTTTAATCTAGCTGATTTCACTATGTGGTAGATACGTACACACAGAAAATCAAATTCTTAAATCTAGTAAAATATTTTTTTGACTAAATAAACCTTATTCAATATTAATATTATTAGGGACGATCATTATTTATTGATTCTTATAGAGGGACCTGTGCAAAAAGGTATTTTATACCCAAGAGGGTTACTAATTACCC
>OY294054.1:25873046-25947568 GCA_958510825.1 Brachypterus glaber | reverse complement strand
TCGGACTTTTTATTTTTTTAATAAACAAAAAATATTTTCGCGACTCTAATTTAATTGGTCTATCCGGGAATATTTTTGACCAGAATAATTAAAAAACGCTTTGAGCCAAGAACTTCAAATTTGGACCATAGGTTTAATATCCAATGTTCTCGGATAGCATTGTTTTCGATAATAATTGGGGTGGTGTAAGGGGAAATAAACGATTACTTTTTGCGATAGCTTACTACATTATTATCGGTGTGTGTTCTTTCCCTTTTGTTGATTATGATAGGGGAAAGCAATAGTTTGTGAACAAAGCGCATAGATTAAATTCTCTCTAGTTTAGAGACGCATGCTGCCATCTGGAATAGGGGAACAAAACGTAATAATAGAGCAGATAGGTCACCACACCCTTGCTTTTCTTATTTTCGCTATTTTTCTGAAAGGCTCAGATGGCGTTTTAAAGTCCCGTATGCATAGAAAATATGTTGAAAAATGGCAGCCTCCCTTGCAAATAAAGATGGTCACTGATCTTTTTTAAATAAGAAAGGTTTTGAAGAAAAAATAAAAAGAAGATTCAAACGAAAGCTTAAAAAAAACAGTTTTTTTAACGTTTTAAATGTAAAAAGTGGGAAGTTTTTAGAATAAATCAGTTCAATTGTTTGCAAAAATGATGTCCCTCGGGCCTAAATCGGACGGAAGTCCAAATACGAAATACTTCGAAAGTCCAGAAGTTCTGAGTTCTCTTGAAGGTGTTAAACTTTGGCTTATGAAAACTGGAAAAAAGGTATTTATTAGTTTTCAAGTATAGGTACCAAGATTTTTGTCGTTGTTTTTTTTATTTTTTTCCATCTTTATAGTTAATTTTATTTACTTTAATTATAGGCATTTAATTTAATATTGTAGTTTTATTATTTTGTATGAATTCTAGAAACAAAATAAAAATTAAATAGTATTATGTTGTTTTATTTATCTATTTATTTATTTACTTCTAATTACCAATTACAAATTGCATGGTTTATTTTTTACGAAGACAAGTACGTCAGTTGACGTAAATAAATATTATTATTACTATTATTATCAAATAAAATAATAATTACATATATGTATGCTCCGTTTTTTTTTTATATTTGAATGGCACTGTTTTTTTTTGTTCTGTTTTTTTCTCCGTTTTAGGAAAATCTAGTAAACTATTAAATATAAGTAATATTTCATAAGTGTACTAAAAATGGTTTATTAGATTTTTCTGTAACTGAGAAAACAATAACAAAAATTACATTTTTATTCAAATTCTCGAATTAAACCATACAACAAAATATTTTTAAATTTTAGTCGATTTTATACGTAGGTACACTTATGTGTATGATTTGGCGTGGTGTAGTATGCAACCATTAAAACTTAATTTTGTATTTGTGCCTAGCCTTTAAGCATGTCACCTACTTTATATACTCTCCGCAGTTCCATATCTAGAAGAGTATTTTGGGTTTATTCCAAAATAAAAAATCAAAAGTCTTGCATATAACTAGAACCAGGGCCGGTGGTATTGACGCCCGTGCAAAAAAGTTGACGACTTAAAAAAAGGACATTGCCTGTAAAAAACAAAGTACCGACTGATTTCGCGCCCACTGTCAAAAAAATTAAGACTAAAAAAATGTTATCACCTGTAGAAAAACAATTAGCTTATTTGGCACTTCCTTGCACCAAAGTTGACGACTAAAAACAAAAGTTTTTTCCCTATAAAAATGACCACCGACTGTATTTTATCTACCAAAACAACACGGTTGAGGACTAAAAAAAAAAACTCATCATCTCCCAAAACCGACTCACACCAATTTGGCGCCCCTCGTTGTCAGCAACCGGTCGATTACCCGGTTCGCCTGGCCCTTCCACCGGACTTGACTAGCGCAACAAGAATTATAAATAATGAAAAAGCTTAAAATACTACTGCCAAGAAAACAATACCACTAAAACCAAAAAAATGCAAAAAAATTCAAAAAAATATGGAATCGCGATGGTTAAAGTTTTAAAATACTGGAGCCCAATTTCTGCGAAGAGTATACAATATGCAAAGCACTTCAAATTGTCATGGCTTGGTCTATTATCTAGTTTTCGAGCTAAAAAAGTACATAAATTTAATTTTCAGTACCTTACTACTGACCTCATCACAAATAAATCCCTTGCCGCTTTGACCATTCAATTAATGCAATTTCAAGAAGAATTTTTGGGTAAAAATTCGCAAAAACCTATTATGACACGCATTCCGGTGCGTTATTTTTTGGACTTTAAACCTGGAGGAGGTCTGTCCTATATATTATTGTCCGCATTTCGATTTAAAACTGAGCATGGATGGAGAAAGTTTGAACTTCCAGCAGGAAAGGTAAAATAACAAATCAGAATGTGAATTCAAAAAATTTTAGTAATTATTACATATTTATACCCAAATAAAGTTGAACACCTTAAAATTATCATTTTTAAATGGTAGGGTGTCGCGATGAAAAAGAGGAGAGGACTAAATTTTGAAAAAAAATCTGTTTGTCTAGAAAAGTTTAAAAGTGCAAACTATAAAAAGCCGTTTTACTTTTCCAGACTGAAACAACGAAATCCTCCCCCTTCGCAATGCCCTTGGATACAATGAATAAAAATAAATTTAAAAAACAGTAGGGTTATTTTTCATGTTGTTAATGGTAAAAATTAATTTTAGACTAACTCAAACAAAGTTGAAAGAGTATTTGACATGTTCCAAACCATCGAAAAATCTCTTATCCAAAACAAACTTTACACGTTACCTATCGTTTACATAAAACCAGATATTGACAAAGCTATCTGTCAAAAAGTCAAAGAAATTATCCGTAAACGTAACGGACAAATTGTGGAATCGGAAGAGTCGGCAAGCCATGTCATATATGGAGTTTCAGAAACTGGTAAGGACGAATATGCTCGACCAGTTCTTAAGCGTGAAAAAATGCTGTTGATGCACTGGTATTATTTTCCGAGCTCATTTGACAGTCTGGTCAATACTGAAACCACTGGTTTAGATTACATAACAATTGATCAATCTAGTCCCAGAACTGAACCGTGGAGATTAAACTACTTATGGGTTTATGAAACTGATCAATACAATGAATGGATGACCGAGGAAGATTATGAAGTGGACGAGAGTGGAAAAAAGAAGATTCATCCTATGAGGATGACAATTGAGGATCTAATGAACCCATCGGAAAATGGAAACAAGTAAATAATAGTAATGCAAATAATAGATTAGATTTAAATTTATTTTCAAACAATTTTTTGTAAGATATTTAATATCGTTTATTTTTAGGAAAAAGCAAAAAAGGAAGAGGTCACCATCACCTTCTTCTATTAAAACTGGTAAGCGTAAAAGTGGAAGAGGCCCTGGAAACGGTAATCATAAGAAGACAAAACCAGAAGATGAGGACGATCTCACTAAAGACATGGAAGATCCTTTGCCTGAGCCAAATATTGTAGAAGTTAGTCCCACTACTTGTCCTTCTCAACCGGCTGCTGCTACTGTTGCTGCTGCTGCCTCTACTGCTGCTGCTGCCTCTACTGCTGCTGCTGCTGCTGCTGCTGCTGCTGCTGCTGCTGCTGCTACTGCTGCTACTACTACCAACACGAAAAAAGATCACGAACTACAACCATTAAAGGGCGGATCCTTGACAGATTTAGATGAGACTGATGATAAAGGAGATGATTCACAAACAGGAAAAAGCGATACAAACACTCAAGAGGATGGACAAGAGGATAATGTGACTGAGCAAACCCACCATATCATCATACCCTCTTATTCTTCCTGGTTTGATTACAATTCCATCCACGAGGTTGAGAAACGTGCAATGCCGGAATTTTTTAATAACAAAAACAAATCAAAAACTGCTGAAATATACATTGCATATCGTAATTTTATGATAGATACTTACAGATTAAATCCTACTGAGTATATCACTAGCACTGCCTGCAGAAGGAACTTAGCTGGTGATGTATGCGCTATAATGCGAGTCCATGCTTTTCTTGAACAGTGGGGATTGATTAACTATCAAGTTGATACAGAGTCTAGACCCAGTCCAATGGGACCTCCACCAACATCTCACTTTCACATCCTTACAGATAGTCCTTCGGGGCTACAACAGATTAATCCTTCTAAAACTCCACAACCTAGTGCTGCTAAAGCTCTATTGGATTTAGATAAAAGTAGTGCAGAAGCTTCACCGAAAAAAACAGAGGTTGCAGATACGTCAAGTTTTGGTTTAAAATTGGATCAGTATATCAAGAAGCCAGCTGTACTTCGCAATAAGTCAGCTGCATCCTTAGTCCGAGATTGGACAGAGCAAGAGACATTGCTACTATTGGAAGGTTTAGAATTATACAAGGATGACTGGAACAAAGTTTGCGAACATGTAGGTTCGAGAACTCAAGATGAATGTATCTTGCATTTCTTAAGACTGCCAATTGAAGATCCTTATTTAGAGGATTCCGAAGCTGGCGGTACCTTAGGACCTTTGGCATACCAGCCCATTCCATTTAGTAAAGCTGGAAACCCTATTATGTCAACAGTTGCATTCCTTGCTTCAATTGTAGATCCTAGAGTTGCCTCGGCTGCTGCAAAATCAGCTATGAACGAATTTGCGGCTATTAAAGATGAGGTTCCAGTTTCAGTTATGGAAGCTCATTTAAAAAATGTTGAGGCTTCAGCAATCGATGGAAAATTTGACCCAGCTGCTAATTTAAATCTCACTGGGATTGCTGGCACTATCCCCGATAAGGATGATCTTATTAAGAGAGAAATGGAAATCAAAGATGAAGAAAAGAAAATGAGAGAGGATTTACTTAAATCCGATGAAGAAAAACTCTTAGATATGGATTTAAAAGACAAAGAAATCAAGGAAAACGACATGCAAAGCGCAGCAGCTGCTGCTCTGGCATCAGCAGCAGTAAAAGCTAAGCATTTGGCTGCAGTTGAAGAGCGAAAAATTAAATCGCTTGTCGCACTACTAGTTGAAACTCAGATGAAAAAACTTGAGATTAAGTTGCGGCATTTTGAAGAACTAGAAACAACAATGGAGCGAGAACGTGAAGGTCTAGAATATCAAAGACAACAGTTAATAACAGAAAGACAGCAGTTTCACTTGGAACAACTAAAAGCAGCAGAATTTAGAGCAAGACAGCAGGCTCACCAACGGATACAAGCTGAGCAAGGTATTTGGCCTATATCCTCCTCCAGCATGGGGCAATCCTCTAGTTCCGACAATGGAGGAGCTAGTACGCCTACTCCTCCATCTCCCCAAGCCTCTGCAGTTAATTCTCCAGGGTTGCCGCATCACGTCATCTAATTACATTTATTATAATCGATCTAGTGAGGGCCTCCATGTGAATTTAATTTATTTATTATATATTTATCGTCGCTAATTTTTTATTAATTTTTTCCTATTGTACCGTACCACTATCTTCTTTGAACAGAATTTTATCTTAGAATACAATTTACCTGTTTTTAACAGTTTTTCCAGAAACAATCTCAAGATTGATTTTTTAAGTAAAATGCCTTGTCATTCAATGCAGTGTTTTATACAGAACAATTTTTTTTCCACATTTTTTCAGAATTATTTTTTGTATACAACCCACAATAAGATTCTGTTTTGTGTGTTGCAGTCATTGAAGCACTAACAAAAAAGAGATTAGAGAGGGAAAGCGTTGGTTTACGTTAACGTTGTTTTTTTTGTTTGCTTTTGTGTTTTTTTTTAATGGGGGTCGTTGGTTTACTTTCTTATGTTGATTTCTGCTAGCGCATGCGCAGATAGCGGAATAAGTTCCTCCCGTTAGCTCTACGTGTCACTTACACGTCAGATATTTTGACCTTTGTTGTGATAAAGCATTCATTAAAAAATATACTAAAAACGAAGAATGTTGAAATTAACATACAGAATTTTCAACATTGTGTTTTTTATTAAAAACCCCGCTATAAAAATTTCGCTAATAAGAGGCATGTCTTCTTCCTATAGTTTAAAATGACACAATGTTTAGAAATAATTTTAATACCTTATCCTTTTCCCCTTTTGAGTTCTCTGAAAAATGCATTTCTTGATACAACCACTTATACACATACTTGTATTGTTGGTTGCCGATATATTGCATTTGTTGTTTTAATATTCTATAATGCTATAATAGCAATAATTACGTTTATTTATATAATTTGCTCCTGTTGATTATTATCATTTTTTATCATTATTATTATTCATTTATTCTGAGAAATAGGTTAATTTTAATGGAAAGTAGGATGTATTCATCGAAAATAGAAAAATGTATCAAACGATTCCAACAAGTTTTTGTTTCATTTTTTTTTAGTAAGAATACTACTGCCAACAAAATAACACTTTCCCCTATAGTTCGTTCTTACAAAAAAATCCCGAAACAAAAATTTTTCGAAAAAAAAATCTAAATTTTCAAGAATTTGCAACAAAATTTTTTGTCGTAAGATTAAAAAAAAACAATCTCAGCCGAAAACTTCGGTCACAGTTTTTTTGTAATCCACGAACTTTAGTATCTTGTAAAACCAAAATAAAATATTTTTTTACGTATTTTAGTAGTGGCGTATGAGGGTATAAAAGGTGGGGGCCAATTTCAATAAAATGTAAAATGCTTGGACCAGTCGTGTATCTACCGAAGTAAGTGGGCAACAGTGCCTTCAGGCCCACCACGCTACGCCACTGTATGCTATAAGGATTTTATAGAGAAACAAAATAACATATGGGTAATATAGTGTGTACATTTTTGCTTTTTTTTTCATATGCGTTTTGATAAAAAATGTTGGATTTTTTTATATGGGAAAGTATTTTTTTGTTAGCAGCAGTATTATTTCTATTATAATAACGGATATCCTTTATTATTGTATAAGTAGTTTAGTTTCATTTTAATAGCGTCTTCTAATTTTGTTTAGATTGCTGTTCTTAATTTATTTAGCATAAATTGGTGCTTTTACCATTTAACCAAAAATTTAAAACAAAATAATTTGATGTAAAACATTTCAAACTAAAGCAATATTTGAGTAGGTCATAGAATAATAATACATATGATTCAGTTAGATTTTTCGATGGTGCTTTAAATGAGTCAGAATGTTCCCTGAATTTTCTTTTAATTGTGGAAAATCATGACTAGGTAATTAATTTAAACAAGGTATATAATATATAATATATTGTTCACGGTAGGGTGTTTCTTAAAATGCGAAAATTTCAAATTTGAACGGGCCTTTGCCCCTCCTATCTGTCCTTTAGCCACATTTAATTAATTAATTACAATGAAAAAAAATCTAAAGGTTGTTAATGCAGTATTGTTTGAGTGGTGCAAATTTCAAGTTAATATAGTAACGGGTTCAACAGTTATAAAGAATAGGGTAACTTTTAACGAATTTTCGCCCTGTAAATGTGAAAAAGTCTTGTTAATATACAAATTTTGTATTATTTTAGCTGATCAATGAAAAAAAAATATATATTTGAAGGGGACCAACGAAAGAATTATAAGTGAAATCTTGCAAGTGGGAAATTTTCAAAACTGCCACCTATGACCATGACTTTAAGCAACTAAACTAGATATTTTAAGCCCTAATTTATCCATATATAATATTTTAAATAATTTTAGTAAAAATATATGAATTTTACAATTGAGTTAGGCCCTTGGGTGACATCAAAACAGTAACCTGCAGCTACCCTGATTAATAATATTATTATGTTTAGAATAGACTAGAGGGGCTATAACTCCCGTTCCGCCTTTATCTTTAGTTATGGTGGTGTCTTGAATTATTGGTCTAAATCTCTTTGCACCCCGTCAAAATCTGAGATGGCGTCCCAACGACCCCCTCTTTGCGTCGAGTAATTTATGGACAGCCCCTATTCTGCATTCCTCTAAATACACATATGCGAAAAAAAAAGATTTTTACCGCTCGCACCGGTTGGATAGGTCACGTATAGGGTAGGTTAGGGTACTCAGTTTGGCCATATGTGGTAAGTCCAATAAGTTACCACCATGCTAATTCAGTACTCTGATAACTTAGTATTAACAAATACATTTTTTTCGCATAGCACGTGTTGCAGTGTTACCGACGATATGATATTACATATGTGTATGGATTTTTAAGCCATATGTACAAAATCCATATAGGTACTAATATTTGGTTGAATTGGGGTCAATGTTTTATGAAAAGGTATGATTAACAGCCTATACTGCCTGACATAGGTACACCAAAGGTCGTATAAATTAAAATTTGAATAACACAAAACGATTTTAACTTGTTTCCCAGTATTTAATAAAAAATATTATTAAGAAACTATCAGATTTAGACAACCAAAATTTATTTCAAAACTTTTATTTGACAAATTAGAAATGTTAAAAGACGTCATTAGTACTTGACCATCGATATACAATCTCTTTTAAATACCTACCCTACTGATTATTTTTAAAATTTATTATCAGGGCCGGCCAAAGGGCCACCCGCCCGGTTGCTGCGAACGAGAGGCGCCAAAGTTCATTTCGAAGGCTCTAGTTCTCTTATAAAGCGATTTTGAAACGAAGTTCATATAAACTTTTTTTTTAATATTTTGAATTAAAACCATCTTTCAAATCTCATATTGATTCAATAAAAAAAATGAAAATCGTTTTTCTCAAAAAGTGATCTACCGATTTATTGAAACTTGGTCTTAAAATAATGCCATAAAAACCAAAAAAATTTAAATTTAAAAATTGAGAGCCCTTTTGGGTTAAATTTAATTCCAGCTAAGGGGGCGTTTAAGTATTACGTAAGCATACTTTTGGTGATTTTATATCCCCTCCTCCACTATATAAGAAAAAATAAGAAAATCCCCCCAAATAATAAGACGTAAGATTTTTTTAAAACTTTTTGTGACATTTTTAACACATTAAAAACTAATAAGAACAAAAAAATATTTAACACTACAACGACAGTTTTCACTACTAATGCTATATTTTAATATTAATTTCTATATGTTTGCTAATAGTTCTATATTTTCCTATATACTTCCTAAATACTTAAAAGCCGTATATGTCGTGTCCTAAACTGTTTTTTTTTTGTGAAAAAATAGATCCTACATTAGATAATAACTTCTGAATGTTTAGGAATAAATAGCTAAAAGTAGCATGAGTCACCCAACTGCTAAACTTTAAGTAATGATTGTTAAATTGTTGGTAATGGTTGCAGTTTTCTACGTGCAGAATAGTGCACAGAAAAAAAACAATTCCAATATGAAGTATTTTTGATACTTGTGTTAGATATTTGTTGCAACTTGCAAATATAGAAATACTTGATATTAACATATTCTAACCTATTCTGAAGAACTTTGCTTAAATTCTAACTTTAAGTAAGAATTTTGCACAAATTCTGACTTTAAGTTAGAATTTTACTTAAATTTCAACTTTAAAGGTCGATTCAGGCATAATTGTCACTAACTAAACTAAGCCGTTCTGTTCTTTTTATTGGTCAAAAAGAATGATGGCTTCTCACCTGGCCAATGAAAAAGACAGAATGGCTTACTTTAGTTAGTGATAATTATGCCTGAATCGGCCTTTGGTATTTTGCTTAAATTCCAACTTTAAGTTAGAATTTTACTTAAATTCTAAGATAGCGTCGGAATTTAAGTAAAATTCTTTTCTTTAAGTCGAATGTAATAATAAAATATTATAGTGGCCCGTCCACGCTTTCGTACATTTCTCTGTGTGCGCTAAAATAAATTGAATTATTAAATGGACTGGCAAAGGAACAAACGCATATGCATACGGAGAAAAGTTCGATTTTACGCGGAGCAGTATAGATTGTATTCCCAGTAAACTAGATCGCATAACTTATAACTTTATTTACGTAGAATCATTAGGACTATTTCCAAGAAATATTATTAATTTTACTCGAATTTAACTTTACCTACACTGTAAAATGTATTGGTGTAAGAATACGTAATATTACGTTACAACGTAACCATGGTTACCTTTGTAACCGATGATACCGCAAGAATTTAATTTTTTTTAGGTGGGAGGCAACAATTTCCCTACTTAAACTGAATGGTTTTTCCAACTAAAAAATTTAAACTAAATAATTTAGTGATGACTGAAAAATGGTCATCAACTTCATATTTTACGTTCACTCCCCTCCATTAATTTAATGGCTAAAAAAAGCTCGTACTAATTTTCCCAACTCGGAGAGTGATTTGGGGAAACGCTTCCCATCCTTTCTTCCCCCAGAAATCACGCCATGGAGGGTGTGAGGGGGCCACCCCCAATCACTCTCGAGTTGGGAAAATCTACTGACGAGAAAAACCACGGAGTTGATGACCTTTTTTTTTAGTCATTAAATATTCGTTGTCATATAAAAAGTTGGGGAAATCTTAGTCTTGGGAAAAAAGTTGGAAAAATTGCAATCTTTAATTGGGAAGTTTCTGCTCCACATAAAAAAATCTAGCGATATCCTGCTCTCCCCTTCCGTAAAAAAATTACCAAAAAAAGTGTATTCTCATTATCATCATTCTACATATCATAATTAGGGGTCGTCCATAAAATACGTCACGCAAATTGACCAAAATTCATATACTTCATACCTCGCTTCTCGCATTATTAAAGGCTGTAGAAATTTTATATTTTGGCTGTATGAATTTTGGTCAATTTGCATGACGTATTTTATGGACGACCCCTTATATAACTCTAAAATTATCAATTTTAGAACTCTAAAATTGTTATTTAGAACTCTAAAATTGATAAGTTGGATACTGGTTTCAACCTTTTTTGACAATTATATTCTCTATCTAACGGTACAGGGTGTCTAATTTAAAAAATCAAAGTTAAGAAAACCGGTTCCATAACTGTCACCGGAATTTAGACCCCCCGTGCCATTCTTTCACTTTTGCTTTGACTCCCCTAAAATCTGAAAAAGTGACATCACCGATACCTCACAAAAAAAACGGATTTGGACACAACAAAAAAAAATAAATTCCGGTGTAACTATAAAACTTTTTACTTAATAAATCATACCCACTTTGTGTCACTCAACCTCTGACCCCTCCATGACATGTGACGCTTGACAACCGTTGGTATGGCCCCCTAAACTCATAACAGGTGGGACCGCCCCCCTTGGAATATTGTATACTTTTACATATTATAAACACCTCAAAATTTTTAAATTTATTTTTAGTATTTTTTTATTTTATAAAAGTATATAACTTTTATAATATAAAGAAGATTATATTATAATCTTCTTTTACTTTAAAAAATGTTGGCCCTCCTTGGAATTTTGAAAAGGTGGCGCCTATGCTACCCTGTACAGTAAAAATAGTGCAGTGTAGAAAGAACTATATATTTTTTATCATTCACTGAAATCACTTGTTTCATGAATGAATTATATAATAAAATTTAATGCCCATCATTTAAAATGATTCATTTATCATCTATTAACTAGCTATGAAGCCGGTGCTTTAGCTGTCGCAGCATTTTGATAACAAAATATTGCTCTTTTTAATGGTCTTCATTTTTAACTTTTTGGTGTATGATATGGGAACAGATATTTTAAGGCTATCAATTAATTACGCCATGTATTAATTTTTATTATTTTTTTTATATTGTGGGCTTTAAAATTAACATTATTAGGATTAAGGCTGATGAACAGATTTTTTTTTTAGGTTTTTTTGTTGTATTTTTTTAAACAAAGGGTGGGGAGAGGTAATGGTTTGGCATAATTATTTACGGGGGTTCCGGCTACCGTGACGAAGCATGATGAGGGGGAGGGCGCTAAAAAATGGTCAATAATAGCGTGAAGTATTAGTGGATGGCCCCTTTGGATAAAATAAATCCTTGGACGTAAATTATATGGTAATTTTAAGATTTAAAATAACAGTGGGGGTCAAATCTTAAAATGAAAAAGGGATCGTGTGATACATTGTTTTAAAGGTTTAAATTTGTCTATTTTAGATTTATTTAATGTTTAATTTTAAATTTATATATCTCATTTGGGGCAGGTAAAAAAATTTATAACAATAACTTTATTTCCATAGACGTAAAGGATATTGTCCAGCACCTAGATTCATCCGTTACAAAGTAATGATTGGACAAACATTTTAAAGAAAAAATAAAAAAGCAATAAAATATGCAAACAAAATACAGAAAGTAGTTAATATTTTTTGAACAGACCAATCTTAGCTGAGAATATTGAATAACGAAACTATGGTCCAAATTGGAAGTATTCAGCTCAAAACGTTCTTGAGTTATCATGGTCACAAATTTTTCCCGAACAGAGTGACAGAAAATTGTTTTTTTTTCGCGGACACGTCGAGAAATGTAAAAAAAGCAATAAAAACATAATATTCTTACTATCGCAAGAATTCGAAAAGATCATGACAAATTAAATTTTTATAAACAAATCGGGAGAAATTTCAAGTTTTATGGAAAAAGCAGAACCTGGCAAGCCCTAACGTGTGCAGCTATCGAACATGTCCCGTGCAAGAAACGGATTCTGGGCTAGTTTAATATAAAAGACATTAAAGGAAAACTAATTTCGCTTAATGCGAAGGGAAAAAAATAGGACGGTTCTCGAAATTTTCTTAGTGATTAGAATTCATAGAAATAGTGTAGTATATTAACGTTAGACAGGTAAGCCAACTATATATTTCTTAGAACCAAGTCTAGTTAGACTATTGATATTCACCTACTCACTAACTTTTTATAGGAAATATAAAAAATAATAT
Organism: Brachypterus glaber; assembly: GCA_958510825.1. NCBI lineage: Eukaryota > Metazoa > Arthropoda > Insecta > Coleoptera > Kateretidae > Brachypterus > Brachypterus glaber. The sequence goes on along the minus strand of OY294054.1, from coordinate 25,934,846 downwards.
TTTCAGCTAATAATATTTTTATTTATTATCAGGTAGCGGAAATTTGGTAACTAGCATTGACGTCATTCTGCTGTTCAACAGGGTTGTATTATTATTATTATTATTATTATTTTTTAAGAATGAGTAATTTTGACTCATACTTTTGGAACATTTGGTGGCTTTTGTTACGCAAATATTTTTATTATTAGTTTCTACTTAAATTTTATATAAAAAGTAGGTACAGGGGCGCCCGCAGGATTTTTGATAAGGGGGGCAAACCTATTCGGGTTAACTACTTTATCAAAAAAAGTTTTTGTTAAATTCCCAAAAAGGGCCAATCTTTTTCCTGGGGGAGAAGAAACAGATTGAGTGGCATCACCAACACAACATTTAGCGCCGCAGAAGAAATTTTTTAGAAATCCTAAAGTATCGTATTTTTTAGAATTTCATATGCAATTATTTTATAAAATTAATAAATGTAAATTTTACGAATCGTACTTGTACTAGGTTTACACCAAATGTTGATTTACCCAATCATTAACACTAAACTAAGAATTTCATTGGAGGCGCTTTTTTTTGTTCTGTCTGGTCACCAAAAGGTAATTTTTAAGAAAAATTCTGCCATAAATCAAAAGTAAAATTTTAGCAGTGGACAGACCGATCGATCTGAGCGACTCACCGACAAGCGATATCGATTTTTTTCAATATAAAGTTTACTCTAATTTTTTTTACAAATACAAGGCGTTCCCCTCGGCTTTCCCGTACTTTTAAAACTTAATAGAAGGAAAGCAAATATTTCCGTTTTACAGGATGACGGTTAATAAAAAATAATGCTAATTTTTAAAGGTCTTCCCTTCGCAACAGATAACGCAGTTTAACCGAAAGGTTACAGAAAAATATTTTTATTTGGCATTTCGGTGAAAATCGGTGAATCGGTTAATTAAAACATATAACAATTATATAGATTATAATAACAATTCCTTCACATTTCCTACCGTATGCTCTTCGCCGCTGTTTGTTTTTCGTCTCCAGACCTTACAGGCTTTATAAACTAGTAGGCAAAAAATAAGTCCTTTCAAATGTGCTGTTATTAACAGCGTATTAAAGGGAATTGGAGATCTATAAATATCAAGTTAGGAGAAGGAAGTAAGTAGCTTGTTACATACTAAAGATATTTTGGATAACGAGCTGGGATGTACTATAAAGGTAGACAGCCCTAAAATGGATTACTGTTCACAAATAACAAAGGATGTAGGCCGTGAAAATTTTAGGGAAATCGAAGAATGGGCCAGGGACAAGGTTAGGGTTTGCTCGAGTCGAGAAACGATACTTCTCGTCTCGATTTTTATGGCAAGTAATACGTTGACTTTGTCTTAACCATTTCTTATGGTTGGTTGATCTTAGTATCATGCACCGAAACTTCCCCACAGTAGGTCAGAAAAAAAATTATCATTGAAAATTATTTATTTTCATAATTTCTTGTATAGAACTTACTTAAAACTTTTAAGTGGTAGGTGTATGAAAAGTATAAAAAATTGATTAAGAGTTGAGAAGTCTCGACTCTTGGTCAAGAGTCTTGACTTTTGATGACGTGGCTTTAGTCTTGTTTTGATTGTACCTATTAAATTAATCTTTGGTCTTGATTTTTTTCGAAATCGAGACAGGACAAAAAAATCTTGATTTCTCAATTATCGTGAAACCCCGAGGCGTGGTGGGATGTAAGGCTGTCTTAAACCAGTTTCAAGACTAATAATTTGATCATGCGGTGTCAAAAGATTCGTCCTTATCGTCAAACTTTGGCCTTGCTGCGTTGGAAGTGACTAAAAAATCCATCGATAGATTTCATGAAAAGTTCAAAATCATATTCTTAATTTTTATTTTACACTGATGCACCAAGAGTGCACGGATGGATATAGATGTCTTGTTTACTTTCGGTACATACGCAAGAAACTGATTGTTTGCTTAAAAAAAAATTAGAACCGAGTATAGCCATCAAAAAAATTAATTTTTCGATTACTTAATAAAAAAAATATTCGGGGTGTTTGAGCCGATGGATGCACCGTATTTCCTGAAAGTCCCCCACCAAGTGGCTCACTATAAAAGTATGACTAACCTGCATGTTGTGAGATTAGTTCTCTGTGTTTCGAAACCGGTTGGCTTAGTTTATGTTTTAAGGTAATAGCATTTGCTTTGCCTCAATGTGAGTGCGTGACAGTGGATGCACTTAAGGCTTGAGCCCAAGGCTATGGGCGGTAAATTTTGCCGGTCTTTTGCGGTGTGGACGTTTTTCGAATTTTTCGCGTGTTTTTTACAGACTGTCTGTGCTCATAACGGACTTCTTCATGATCTTGGACTTAACATTCTTCCGGATATTGCTAAGGTAACTTAAAATTTACATGTATTCGGTTTCAACATTTGAAAAATATTGATGCCACCAAAACAAAATTTTCCCAAAAAAATCGAACAAAAGTTGAAAAAAAATCTAAAAACAAAATAAAGAATTAAATATTTACAAAAAAATCGAAAAACTCTTTTTTGTATGAGCAGTATTAGGTCAAATAAGTTAAAAAGTACTTGGTTTGGACTTTTTGCCTTCTTTGACCCCTTACTCCACTTCAATATTAACCAACAACGATCCCAGCTGAGAATTTATAGGATAAGGAACTTATGGCCCAAATTTGTTTTATATTAAAGTCTTTTCGAATTATCACACACATTTTTTCTGGTTAAACTAAATAAAAAGATATTTTTTTTTACATTTATATTTTTTACTAACTTTCAGGAAAAGTCAATTGTGTCAAATGTGGTATATATTTTACAGAAAATTTTAAAAGCTCTTAAAAACTAAAATTTCAAAAATAGTTTTTTTGCTCTATTTTAAATGCATGTAGTGCTAAATTTGAATTCTAATTTAAACCCCATTCTTTCAGCCTGAAATTTCGGGCTTTGTCTTTAAAGTTTAATGTACTTAAATATATTGCATTCAATTTTATTTTATATAGTTTATGTTTTATAAAATTTACGTTAAAATTGTATTAATTAAAAAGAATTGTAGTACCCATGCAGGGCCGGATTTACTTAACTTGCCGTCCTAAAATAAAAGGTCGGCTACTGTACTTATGAGCAAACTTCAGTCTTTAGACACTTGATAACTCAATAAAAAGGTCATCTACTGGACTGAACAAACTTCAGCCTTCGAAGACTTAAAAAAAAAGATTGTTAACTAAAAATTTGCTGCTTCCTAAACTCTGCCGCCCCCTAGGCAATTGCCCAGTATTTCCTAATGGAATATCTAGCCCTGTACCCATGTCAAACATTTCACGGTCAAATTTTCACCAATAAGTATTTGGGACTAGAGTTCATTGTATTTTCAATGATATTTATTTTTTACTTTTTGAAATAAATATTGCGTACCAACAATCCCTTAATTGTGTTGTTGCAAACTTTTAATACTAAGTGCTTCTAATTGCATATTTATCTAAGCAGAAGTCATAAAATTTTACATTTGACATTTGAGACTAGATAATTGTGCTAATAAAGTGTTATCCGCAATAGATATGTACAGGGTTATTTTTAAATGGTACACACAGAAAAATGATTACTAAAAACGTAATATTCAGATCCACTGCCAGAGCCACTGCCAGCGCCAGCCCGAGGGCGCTTTTTTTTAGGGATTTGTTTATCTTCTTTACGGATAGTCAATGCAAATTAAAATTTATTTACCATCACATGCAAACTTTTACACTTCGTTTTTCAGTGTGGGTTAAAATAATATATTGATTAAAAAAAAATGTTTCTTGTGCATGATTATGTTAAATTTTACTTAAAATTATGCATAATTATGGTAGGTATGAATTTTGACCCGGTATGATCATACATAATTACCATAATTATGTATGGGTATATGGATAATTATGTATGGGGATATGTAGTATTATGTATGAGTATACATAGACCTATGCCTAATTATGTATAAAATTTTAAATTTTGGCGAAGGCGCACCAGATCTGGCCATGCATGACAAAAAAAAGTATTTGTATCATTATCCATAATTATGTATAATTATACCTAAAATTAATTATAATTATGCATATCTTTACCTAAAATTATACATAATTATGTTTGGTCATACCGGGTCAAAATTCATACATGGTCAAAATCCAGATATGATCATACAAAATTTTGCATAAGTATGCATAATCATACAAAAGCTTTTTTTCCCGGACCAGTATGGCCAGACTATAAGAAGTTGCAACATAGGGCCACTTGCACAAACTCTTAAACTGGGATTTACTCGAATAAACTGAGTGTAAACTTTTTATTAATTTTTATTAAAAAACAATGCAATATAAAATTGACAATTAAATGACGCAATGAGAAATCACAACCAGGTAAACCGGTAAAAGTTAAATGATATTATTTGGACCCAGTTCCGGACATACAGGTATTTCCCAATTACTTGGAATTTCCAAGTGATTGTTCGTGTGGAACAGAGATATATCATTACCTATTACCACTATTACATCTTAGTTTTTCGTCGATAAGTCAAAATGATGTAACACAGTCCGTCTTAGATCATTTTTACTGAAAAATTGTTTGCATGTCACAAAATGTAAAGTTATGAAAATGAAAAATTTAATTGTTAAAAATTTAACCAATTATTTTATTACCCCCCCCCCCCCAAAGATTATGTCAGCACAACCCTAGAGACTATTGTGATATAGTGAACATTTTCTCGCAAGCAAGTCACGTTACTATCGAGTGCTCTCTCCTACTACTACTATGATTATGAACGGCAAATTCGGAAGAACAATGGTCACGTGACTCGTTTGGGAGAAAAAACCCCCTTAGGGGTCGAATATCGAAAAATTCTTGAAATATGTATCTTTTCAAGTTCGATAACGAAATATGAAGATTAAGAGGTCTCTGAGATACGCACAAACCTTTCAACCCCCGTTTTACCCCCTGGAAGTTGAATTTCGAAAAATCGCTTCTTAGTGGGTGCTTTCATCATAAAAGGAACAAACTCTCCAAATTTCAAGTTGCTAGGTCAAGGGGGTTGGGCTGGGCGTTGATTCTGTCAGTCAGTCAGTCACTCAAGACAAAGCCGCTTTTATATATAGATAGATTTAAATATTAAATATGCCCAAAAAAATATTTCATTTAGATAAACTTACTGCTAAAAGGAATGAAAATGAAGTAGTTAATGTCTGCTAGACATACCCGTCTCTTTTTAGCTAGTTTTAGAGCTTCCCATTGATTTTTCTTACTAGAAATAAAATATTTCTTGTCAGGTTGTGTACAGTATAGGTGGACATAATTTTCAGAAATCCTTAACATAATATAGACATTGTCAAAAGGTTCTAAATACAAGTAAAATAAATTATAAATACAAATTTACACTTCCGCATAAGTTATTGAACATAAAAAAAAAAACATAAATTATGTACTATAATTACACATTTAGCATTTAAAAGTCCTTAAGGGAATAATATTAAGACATCGTTCAATTTTCTTTCTATTTAATTTATTAAAAAAGTTTTTATACATATTGGCTTAGGTTACACCATGGGTACTATATTTAAAGTCCAAGTACTTTTTATCTACCTATCTCTATTTGTAGCATTTTGTAAACAAGAGATAGGTAGAGCACAAAACGAAGTAGGTTTTGTGCTAAAGCTGATATTAAACCTTGGTATTTTTTTAATGTAGTCTTCGCAGACACTGAACGTTTTTTTGATTTATATTTTGAAACTAAATACACGCCTACGTGAACTTTTTATCCATATTTAGGCCGAGAAATTTGTTACTTAAGCTGTTTACTTTGTTACTTTAAATCCATAAAATTTACTTTTAAATTAAGTTTTTTGCATGCAACTCCAAGCCGTTTAAAAGCTAGAGTGTAAGTCCAGTATACAATGTCTTCCATACAATTATATACAATTTAAAAAATGACCCTGTGAATTCCTATAATCTTGAAACGCAATTGGCATTAAATGTTAATATTTGCCAGATTGAAAAGTGAATGTAATGGTAAATGTCCCAGAAGCCAACTAGCAATTTGTTTATAAAATAACAGATTTGAAAAATTATTCTCTTTTTTTATATCCACCTGTCTAAATAGCTAGGGAAATAGACAAGGCTTGAAGAGATGCCTCAAACCAAAAATAGAAACCGGGACATAATATTGAGAAATTTGAAAATGTTAGTATTAGATTTAATATTAACTCACTAACAAGCCGTAAAGATATATAAATGCTTCGTTGTATAATCTAGTCCGTTACATAACAGCTATAATAGCTGAGCTATTAGTTTTTTTAAACAACTAAGTATCATAATAATAATAATAATAATAATAATAATAATAATAATAATAATACGTTTATTTTATAAATAGAAACGGAGAATTCATAGTAAAATGTACTGTGTATACTTAGAATAGACAATATTGAACATAAAACTGGTCAATTACAAAAACAAATAAGAAAAAATAGAAACATACAATTCTAACAGTTGGTTTATTTAAAATCACAAATAATTAGATAATCAAGGTTCTAGTCCTACTAATAATGACGATACTATTTTTTAAAGCTATTAACATTTCTTATAGACTTTATGTTCTCAAGTTCCTTAAAAATATATATTGCTGAGTAGAACAACTCTTTACAAGTGGCAAATCTTTTTTCATAGTTTGTACTAATAAAATATTATTTAAGCCTAACATAGCTCCATTTTCGAATTTTAAATATATCTTTTCCTCCAGTTTTTGAACTCATATAGAAAACATAGCCATATTTATTAAATTTTTACAAATCTCCCCCAACTGCAAACTCCGACTCTGGTCTTCGTCCATGTGCAGCCCTCAAAATTTAGTGCTATTTGTTGCGTTGATATGGCTCATCTAAAAGTATCTTCTTTCGGTAGGTACTGAAAGTTATATACCGCCCAAATCGTTTATCTGGTTCTCGTGAAGTGTTAATTTTGTAATCAAATTTTATGATACTTTTTTCCTGCTAAATGTCACGACCTCTCAGGTAGAAATTTTACGTCGCGGTAACATCAGAGTAAGTCAAAAAATAAATTGTCGTTGACAAAATGTAAAAATCTTCCGGAAATTAACTTTACCGTCTAACATTAAAAGTTATCAATGATAATTATAATAACTGTAACACTGAAGCGATAGAAGCTTAAATTTAAACAAGGTAATAAAAATTATTAAAAATGGGCCTAAATAAGAACCTTGAGGTAGCTGAAGCCCTTTTCTAGCCAGCGCTGGTTAGGAAAAGGGGTCAAATGGAGGATCATATACTAAGAGCTCACTAAATGATATTTTGGAGAGCGAACTGGGAGATAGAAGAAAGTTAGACACGCTAAAATGAAAACTACTTCTCATAACAATAACAATGTAGGGTGTAGAAATTTTAGGGATATTAAATAATTAGCTACAGATAGGGTAGTTTGTTAGTGGTATTAATTTAGTATTATTTCTTCCAGATAAACATCAGCTTAGACGAATACACAACCATGATGAACACTTATTTAGAGTCCCGTGAAAACTCATCGGATAATACTCAAAACATTCCTAAACTTACCACATTCAATCTAGGTAAGTCATAATTTTGTATTAAGATACTAGTTGCATTATAGACGTTTCTGGCGCACGCGTTTAAGTTTAAAACACGTTTTTTAAGGGACGTTAAGTTCGCTAATAGTATAATAAAAGTTGAAGACTTGTGTGTCTCAAGCACATAGTACCACTAACGTGTGGTTAGACGTATAATTAGTAAGGACAGAAATTTTTAATTTTAAACAAAATTATAAAAATATTAATTTATTGTTCCATCAATCTATTTATTTCGGCCAGCAGCCCTACCAATATCATCAATAATATATTAAAGAATGCCCTAGAAAATGTGCATTTTCTTATAGCCCTTATTAACCTCATGTGTCAATTTTTAGCATTTTTACCCCATAAAAAATCCGTTTTATTCTTTTATAGGAGCATAGAAATTAACAATAATCCTTTATTATCCAGAAACACGTTTTTATTCCATAAACGCCCAATATTAAAGTTTTTATAAAAAAAATAAAAACCCTTTACATGATTGTCTATTTAAAAAAGCGCCGGGCGGGACCTTTAAATATTTTTTAAAAAATCTAAAAAAAAATCATGGTTAATTTTTCACCTAAAGGAACAATTTTGAAGGGTGGGACCCAAACAATTTAGTAGGTCCTGAGCACCCTAATGAGTATACATAGACCTATGCATAATTATGTATGATCATGCATAACATTTTAAATTTTGGCGAAGGCGCACCATATCTGGACATGACAAAGTTTTTGTATTGTTGCATATTATAAAATTAAGTATAATTTTGCATAATTTTACCTAATATGCATAATAATGCATAATTATACCGGGTAAAAATTCATAGATGGTCAAAATTCAGACATGATCATAAACAATTTTGCATAAATATGCATAATCATACAGAAACTTTTTTTCCCCGGAGACAAATCAATATCAATAACGGTTCTGAGGGGGTACATTACCGTCCCCATAGTCATCAAATTTTAAACCTTTCATACATAATACGGTACTTTTAAAATTATAGTTTGTATTTGAGATTATAGTAAAATATCTTTATGACAACAAATATTTTCCCCGCGGCACTTAAATTGCAAGTTTAATTTTAACTCATCTTGTCTATTTTTACATTTGATAGTTATTTTTAACGGAAAATAATTTTATTATTTACATAAAATTATTTTTATAGACAAAAAAATTTCATATTTATTGATGTTTAATGTTTTGAAGCAAATTTTTCGCATTTTTTTGAAGTGACAATGACCTAATAACAAATTTTTACACACAGTGGGATTGCTCTGGCCAAAAAGGGGTATAAGATGTTTCTACAAAAAAAATTTCTTTCATTTTGGTGCATATTGATTCTAATTAACATTTATCCACATCTTAATTTTTTTTTAGTATCTCGAACGCTTTGCCCTCTAGGTTGTAAATTTAGTATAGAAGTTACATTCATTAAATTCACACACGCGCCGGGTTAAATGATCTACAGTTTGCTTTTTCATTTTTAAAATCGGAAGAAAACTTTTAGCAGCATTAAGTTTCTAATATGAAGTAAATTTTTGTTTTATATAAATTAAATTAAAAATGTTTGAAACATACTTATTATATATTTTACAGCGCCTGCGCCAGAATAATATTATACGGTAGTTTCGAATTTCCCAAAATCGTCAAAAAACGTTTAAGTACTATGAGATAAGCCCCTACTATGCGGACAGGCCTTTACATGATAAATAAAAACGGGGAGAGCCCATTTACATTTTATGAAAATAATTATATTTATTCAGTAAAAAGGTGACCTTATAAAATAAATTATACTTTAATGATTAAATTTTTTATTAGAAATTAAATGAATATAAAATATAGCATTCTTTAATATATAAAAGAGAAACATTTTTAGCGATGACTGTGAACTTAAAATATTCAAATATAATCATATAATCTAATTATAATTAAATTTAAGGTGGTGAAATAAATAAACATACTATGATTCAAAATTCATTCAATTAAAATAGAATAAATTTCATTCCCGAATTTATATTTTATAGTTTTGAATGAATCAACGATTTTACTTTCCCCTTTCTTGACAGATAATAAACCGGTCATTGACCGGCGGTCAAGCATACACGAATATATGCTAGTAGGGTTCCGCAATGTATGATGTGTGATGCTTCACATTAAAAAGTTAGGAAGGGTGGTAACATTAAAAAAAATAAAATTTGACAAATTTACTTATCCTGATAAATTGAAGATGATGAATTAAAAACTGGAGAAAGAAATATGTCCAATAATTAATTTTTTAAGAGTGGCTCGTATTCTGATCTTAGTATTGGCTCCGTTAAATTATCCGCTTCTACCTCTTGTTCTTTTTCTATCGCTATTGTATCATATACTTTCCACCTATCCGCTTTTCCCTTATAGCCCTCCATTAATTTAATAATAGGTTCTTAAAACCTTCGCCTGAAGTGCCTATTTCTACGATTGTGTAACTTACACAATATTGGTGACAGATGGAAAATTGTTGAGTCTTTTGAAATGTTATAAACGTGAGCGTATGGACAGAATTGGGGAAGCCGTCTTATTGAAAATGCTAATTACAAGAAGGAATAAACTGGTGGGTCACATACTATTTTTTAAATTAACGGCATCGTATCCTAGAAGTGTATTGGACATTTTTGAGTTATCGTGCCGACCAGAAACAGGATATCGGACAGACAAATGACGTGACGATCAATTAAAAATGTATTTTAAAAAAAATTCTAGGGTGGAGTCGGAAATGATCAACGTGATCTATTGATTTATTGATTCATTAATGATGAATCATTACGATGATGTCCTCTAATATTCTTTTTGCGAGGAGTACACGCTGGAAAGTTGCGATTTCATTTAGCAACGGTTGCTAAAACGTATACGTATATAAAGAAATCAATTTAATTACATAACTAATTTAGAAACTGATAAAAAACTGTTTAGCAAAAAAATTGTAGTTTGTTAACTCATGCAACGTTTTAATATTTATTTCTATACGTTTGTTAATGGTTTTTATACTTTGCTAAAAGTTCCTGTATGTAAAAGCCGCCTAGTTGCTAAATTGTTTTGCTAATTACACAGCCACACAAAAGAAAAAAAAAGTCATATATCTTTTTTGAAACCATTGTATTCCTATGTATTTTGAGGTGCTGAATCCGAATTCGAGGTCAAAATAGCACCTCATACGATTAGTTTTTGAGATAACCTCAAAAAATGTCATACTCGTTATACTCGAAAATAACTTTTTTTGAGGTTATCTTCAAAACTAATGGGATGAGGTGCTGTTTTGACCTCAAATTCGGGTGCAGCGCCTGTATTATTGCTATTGTGAAAAATATAGTTTCTATACTTTGATAATAAGAGCAATAGTTTCCATTCATTTGATAATAATTATAGTATTAGTCACCTGCCAAACGTTAATTAATAATTGATAAATTAGCAGGTGCTGTTTGTGAAAACTTAATTTTTCTTTTATTCTCGTGGGCTAGTAATAAACATGTTTCCTCTACACTCTGTTTGTCTGCTTTGGGATAATTAAGCCTATTGGAAAGTATTTATATATTCTGAATAAAATATATTATTAATAAGTTATTATATTTTAGTGATGCTTGTGCCAGGGGCCTTGTGAGGAGGTGTGTCAAATTAAGAGGTTAAAAAAATATTACAAAACAATGGCTGCGTTCAATGAAAACAGCAAAACTAATCAAAAGTCATCAAATGATAAGTTTTGCTGTTTCCATTAAACGCAGCTATTAGCCGGAAGCTTAAATATTCAAACAGTTTAATAAAGACAAACCCATAGCCTAGTTACCCCTGGGTCCAGTTACCCCAGGGCACCTTAAATTACTCAATTTTCTACGTGTATAAAATAATTAACTCTCAGTGTTTACTTGATCGAAATAGTTTTCGATGGCAATTGGCAAAAAAATCTTGAATGGAATGGTATGATGTGCTATTTTTATTAGTAAATTCGTATTTTTAGTTTACTACACCAACGTACAAATTTTCATTAAGTGTTAATCGAATGCATTATTCACTTTTTCGTTTGTCCGTCTATCCGTACAGATAAATATAATATATACTATATCTATTTTTTTTTTCAAAATATCTTTTGAATATATTTATTTATTTTTTTTTAGTCTCCCCCTTATTCGTTCTTCATAAAAATGCGTAATGGTAAAACAGCGAACTCGTATAAACTTGTAATTTGACATTTTAAACAATTTTGGCTACGCAGTCTAGGTTTATTGCGTAAGGAAGCACGTGCTGTCTGTCAAGTACGTTTTGAAAAAGGTCACTCGTGTTTAAAAATACAAAAAATTGTTTTCTTCTCATTAACAAAAAGGACTTTTTATCATCTAACGCAATGCCTTCCTATAATTATAGCCACTTACTTCAGTGGCGAATTTTTATTTCCATTTGTCGGTATTTTTTTTCTGAATACGTACACCGATTCAATCGGGATGCAGGTAGGTTGACAGACTACCTACTTTTCATTTCAAATTAAATATGTGGAATATAATCATTTTAATCCAATTAAAATGCATTTAGGATATTAATTTGAATTTTGGACCACGTAAAGAATATAACCAAAATTATTTTTTGCTGTATATTTGAAATTTTTAGGGGGCACAATGAAGGCAGGCACAAAAATCATGTATCCATTAAAAAAAATCCCCTTGTCCCATGCCTACATTGTGCCCCCCAAAATATCAATATATTCCAAAAAGAAATTGGGTTATGTTATTTACGCACTATATACGCTGCCAATATTATTAAATAACAATTGTTTTATTGTTTGACACACGGATGTGTGGCTATGAAAAATATGTGAGGAATGTGTGTCCCTCCCACTTGCATGCACGCACGCCTTATAACACTTATGACGTAAAGAAGAGAGCGCGCGTCCGTTCGGTGATAGCTCCCCCTTTCGTCGGAGCTTTCTTACAGTGTGGATGACTATAATTATATTGTGTAAAAATATGTTAAATGTTAATAAAATATATAAATGTCTTTACAGACACGAAAAATAATAGTCAGCATTGTAACACGTGAATGTCTGAAGACGAATTAGCACAAAGGCGCCATTTAAAAGGATAAAGGTATTACTTGTCTTACAAAGTATTACCTTTTATCTCAGTGTCGGATCTGGCAGATACTATCTGCAGTTTTAATATAAAAAAAACTAACTTTTTCTTCTTTTTCTTTCAGAGCGTAGTGATTGGTGGCAACCAAGTGAAAAGACATACGTGAGACTTAAATTCCCCATAAGCAAAACCAGCGAGGCAGTCGAACTGGAAAGTGCCCAATTACGCATCCTAGCGCCTCCTCAACCCCTAGGTCCTTCCACCGTGAGAGTAAAACTTTACCAAATTCTTGGAACCCGTCGAAGGAGGTTCATCGAGGAACGTGTCGTTTATTTATCAAAAGACTCTCCCAAGTGGTGTCAGTTTGACGTTAGTAGTTTAACACAAATGTGGCTAAATGGTGAAAGGAATTTAGGACTAGAACTAGTTTGCTCCGATTGCACTTGTTCCATTTATCCCCAAGAAGCAGCAGTTACGGCGCTAGTGTACCCCGAAGGCGGGAGGTCGAAAAGGGCCGTATCTCCTTACCAGCCTGAACGAAAGACAGATTGTCGTGAAGGCGGTACAGGCCGAAGAAAATGCTGTCGACATAAAATGACGGTGACATTCAGTGAGCTGAAGTTCCACGAAATGGCTAGTATCCTAGAGCCTAGAAGCTACGAGGCTGGGTATTGTCAGGGGCAATGCCCCCCTAGTTATAACCACGCGACAAATCATTCGAGAATTCAAAGTTTGGTTCACCAGATGGAACGAAAAAACCGTTCGGTTTCTAAACCGGTTCCAAAAGCTTGTTGTGCACCCTCAAAGTTACGTTCGTTACAAATCTTACGTGTGGATCCGAATCGTCCCAATAAACTTATGGTGGAAAGTTGGGATAACATGGAAGTTATCGAATGTTCGTGTTCCTAAATCAAACGCCAAAGACATTTTTTATTATACGGGTCGTACTGAGCATTTTTTCCCATTTTTAATTAATTTTTCTAGGTGCAATTTTTAGACAAAATATACTCATTGAAAATTCAGTTTTTATGAATGATTTTTTATGATAACAAGATTATTTTTGCTTTACCATTTTAAAGTTTTTTAAAATTTGAGAAAGCCTTTTATTTTTAAATGATCTAGCACCTCTAACTTTTTTTTAGCTTGAAATTTCTTTCTTGGGCAAAATTTTATCCTAGAACCTTATTTACCTGATAACCTAATTTTGTAGAACGAACCTGCTAGTTTCGCTTTTTGTAGAAGCAACCCAACTTAATTTTGTACTAGTAGTTCTGCTAAATTAGTTGCTCTATCTAACAGTTAAGTACAGAGGGTGTGTTGAGATTCTTTCTAACAGGAAGTGAAAAGTTTTACAAAAGTAGGCCATGAAGTAATTTATACATACATTACATAATTTACTTCATCTTATAAGATGAAACTTTGCTCAAAAAGCACAATTCAAATACTTTAAATAAAATTTAAAGGTGCATTACCGTTTAAAAAAATAAACTTGTGTATTAAACAAGCCGTGAAGATTTATAATGCTTCGCATTTTATAATATAGTCCTCGCAACATAGGCGTAACTAAAATTTGTCTAGCCCCCCACCCTGTCCTCTGCAGTGCAGCTGCGAGGAATATATTAAGATACAACTATTACGTAACGGCAAAATTTACCTTTTTAGAAACCAAAGCTTTTACTGATCTAACAGTGGTTTGAAAGTGTGAATCATTCTTAAAACCTGAATTTTACTATTTTGACTCTATTTTGTCTGGCATTAATCTTCAGATTCTGTGATATTATACATATGATTAATATTTATGATTTATTTTTAGTTTAATTTACTTAATGTTATTCAGTTTTAAAACCCGTATGTATTTTTAACTTATATATACAGTTTTACTTTCCCCTAGCAAAACAGATACACGGGAAAGTTAGTAAAAATTATACTATGAACCATAGGTTCCTTGACTGAAATTGTTTTTGGTAACAGTCAGGGGAGGGTAGGGGGGTACTTTTTTATTTTTGCGATAAATCGCTTCGTTGTATGACAAAAATTTAAATATTTTGCTTTAGTTCTTGTTTCGTTTTTAAATTTGTTTTGTCATTTTTTTTTCTTTGTAAATTTGAACTATAGGGGAAAGTATTGTTTTGTTGGCAGCAGTATTTTTATTCAAATTTATTTTTCCTAAACCATCTGTATATCATTTTCTTGAAAAGAATATATGCCAGTAGATATTAGTCTTCCATACTTGTGCATTATTTTAAAAAACCGAAAAAACATTGATTTATTGATTGTTGTCCTTAACCGAAATTGACAGTATTTAAATACTGGATTTTTACAGCCTTAAAATTCGACAAAGGCTACAATGAGAAGCAAATTTAAAGTTTTAAGCTCCGATCGTTTAAAAGTTTTTGTGTAAAAAAAAAGTTTTTATCCACGGCCGTGATTTATGATTATTAGCTATTATTATACACTCGTTGAATAATATACTATAATATACTATTATCCACAGCCGTGATCAATAGGCCTATAAATCACGGGTCTGTAAAAATAAACCGTTTAAAACTTAAAACGGCCGTGGATAAAGTGTAGTAATCTACTCGCCTAATTATAGCTATTAATCAATGAGGGTGAATTTCGGGACACGAGCCGACAGGCGAGTGGCCTAATCACCCGAATGATTAACCCTTTAACGCACCACTTTTTTTCAGAAAAGTGGTTAATTTTTAACCAATTTTTTTTTCTTAATTTTAGTCCACACTAAAGGGCAATAACTAGTAATGTTGAAAAAAGTCCGCCCGAGATAACTCGGGTAAGCGGAAAAGAGCCAACCTACTTTCAACGAGTTAACTCGGGCTAGTGCAATAATAATGATAGAAATTATTATACGGGTGATTAGACCACTCGCCTGTCAGCTCGTGTCCCAAAATTCACCCTTATTGATTAATAGCAATTATTATACACTTGTTGAATGTACTATTATCTCGTTTTGACAAAGTTAACGCTCTGCGATTTTCTTTCAAATTGGTACGAGAGTAAAGGTTTATGAAATCGTTAATTCTTTCCAAAGTTATTGCAACAATAGCAAAAAACTCAGTATTTAAATACTAACAAAATTTGATATTTTCAATTTTTTTTAGAATGTGTTCAAATGCTGAGAGTTTTTTAAAATAATACATGAGGTCTACATATATGTACATATATGTATGTATACATGCACATACAAATTATGTACAAATTACGAGTTTTAATTGCAGTACATGTACCAACTTTTAACTTATCATAAGATACAATGGGCACCTTAATGCATTTTTGTGAGGCCAAAAAGACTAATTTTCTGTATAACGACCTCTTACACTTAAAATTTGATGCTCTGTCATCCGAGATATTTAAATTCGAAAATTAAGCTATATGCAGATTGACATCATCTGATATCTATAACAAATATATATTTTTATTATAGGCACTACAAAAATGAATTAAGGGGTCCCCACTGAAAACCAAAGTGGATAAAGGGCCATGTCGCAAAAAATTAATTTTGTTTAAAAAAAATCCTAGCTACATTTAAATAACATAGGGTTGTTTTGCCTTGAAATTCAAGATGATGCGGTAAAAGTAATAAACAAGCCGTGAAGATATGTAATGCTGCGCATTCCATTATATACTATTACACAGTAAATGGTATATTGCATTTTCCCAATATTAAAAAAAAAACAAAAATATGAAGAATTTATGTAAAAAATTAATACATAATGGGTCGAAAATTAGATGAAAAACTTTAAAGAAACAAAATTTGCGACAACACAGTTACAAAATGGTTCCGTGTACAAAAGATAATTAACAGATAATAAAAACCTAATTAAGACGCACCATTAGAAGGAATGCAGCTCTCTTATAATAAGAGCCCTATGGGGCGTGTTTCAGGATAATTTTATTTATGGTTAATGTAGTCGCTTCTATTTTTCACCCTGTATAAGTACTACAACTGCAGGCTTTATATTAGGGGCTATACTTAAAATACGTAATGAACTTGGGGGGGGGGTAGTAGTAGGGTAGTCTCTATTATTTTTTAAGAAATAACGTTTCGCTTTATCACACAAAATTTTTTTAGGGGGCGTCTTGGCTGCTAGCGTTACGTATTTATAGGATGAAAGTCTCAGCGTTATGAAGCGTTACATGTGTTAAGGGGGGACCAAAATTGCAAAATTTTGCGTAACTTATTTAAAGTATGACCCCTTAGCTACATAAAAATGCTTTCAAAAAAATTCTTTGTGCATTAGGTTATAATTTAAATTTTAATATTTATATTTTAGAAGTACAATCGTACTTAAGTGATACAAAGTGTTCTATAATCAAAATTTGTCTATTGTGATTTCAACTTCATGTCATAATTTATTTATATTGTAATGCAAAGTATTATTTTAACCAATTTTTTTACACCTAATTTAATTTTTTATGTAAATTATTAATTTTACTATAATTATAAAATGTTATTATTTTCTCTAAAATGCAATTTTGTTTTGTTTACCTACCACTATGCCACAAATTTAGAAAATTCTTACAAATCTGTGCCTACAAGTTTAGGTGTCTCTTAATCATTTTTTGAAAAAAGTAAAATTCTATTTTGGGTTCCTGTTGTAAAATCGGCAACCCAAAATACAGTTCAGTGTATAACCAGTTGCATAACATAGCTCCTTTATACAACCAGTTATACACAGAATTGTATTTTTGGTTGCCTATATATTGGCAACTTATAAAAAGTGATTCATAATTTGAAATAGTTATTCTGTTTTAACCTATTTTATTACTATAATTGCAATAAATGATTTATAATTAAAATAGTATTTCTGTTGATAGTTGTCTACTCATTATTTATATTTATGGTAAGAAATAGATCAATTTTTAAAGAAAAATTAGGTTATGTTTATTAGCCAACGAAAGAAGTAGAAATGAACTACTGGCCGATATGGTTTACCGAGGCCAATAATAGGATAGAAGTATAAGAAGAAGTAGAAATGAATGCCTTTATGCCCAATTTTGTAAGTTACATTTATCAAAAACCAAAGAAATAATGTTATTGCGTAATTATTTTTAAAATTTCAGCTAAGAAACAATCTCCAATAGAAGTTGGAATATTGAAATTGTGTTAACATAAACAACGTCCCATAACGAGTTGAATGGAAGACATGGTTCTTTACTTGAAAAGTAATGGTAAGCAAACTCGTTGTATAAAGAACTTAGTTGGACCTTCACAAGGTTTTACACTTTAAAATCTATGGTCATTTATGAAGGTTTTTGAGTCTCAGTGCTGAATCTTTATTTAATCCTTAGAACATCTTTAGAACACACAGATTACTGCACATTTAAAAATGATCATTTCATCTCTAACCTATACAGTGAATAGGCTCTTTTCCCTATGAATAGACTTTGCAAGGTGCTGTATTATTACTGCCAAGTATTATATAGCCAAATCTGACCGAAATCACCGCGGTGTGGTGCTCGAGATTTTCAAAGTTCTTTAGCACCTAAGGGAACATTCAAGTATTACGTAACGCAAATTGTACCAAAATTCATACACTTCATACCCCGGTTCTCACATTATTATAGATTATAGAGATTTCATAATTTGGCTACCCCCCTAATGGGGTTAGGTTAGGGGGGGTAGCCAAAATAAGATATCTCTACAGCCTTGAATAACGCGAGAACTGAGGTATGAAGTGTATGAATTTTGGTACATTTTGCGTTACCTAATACTTGAACATTCCCTAAGCTATTGATTTTTGGGAGTTGCGTACCTGGACACTTTTGGCCAGAATGTCAAGAACTATATATAGTTATGTTATATATGTTATAACATATCTATAATTTAGCCAATTCTGACTGACACCACTTCTCCATAAGAAAGAAACTAGCTTTTTTATTGTCAAATTCGTTTTGAGCACCCAAAACGTAAAAAAATATAGTATATGAGTAATTGATTTTATATTTTAGAAAAAAGCCAGCCGTCTCATAAAAAAATTATGTCCAGAAACAATTTATTACATATTGGTACATTTTGGAGAGGAAAAAATTATAATAACATTTTTTGTGTAATTTTATTTTACCTTTTAGGTTGTTTTCAAATTTTTCTTCTATTGTGAATTCTAAACAGTTATGTCCAGAAACAATTTATTACATTTTGGAAAAAAAAAATATTAGTTACATTTTTTGTGTAATTTTATCTTACCTTTTAAGTAGTTTTTAATTTTTTTAATATGAATAATAAGAAAGTTATGTCTAGAAACAATTTTGGGGGTTAAGGGGGGGGGGGGCGCTGAAAAAAAATGATAATAAAAATTTTTGAGTACTTTTATTTAACGTTTTATGTGTTTTTTTAATTTTTATATTGTAAATAATAAAAAAATTACGACCAAAACAAAAATGTAACCCCCCAACCGATTTTGCTCAAATACAAACTTATCCAAGATAACATAAAAATACATCTGCATACCAAATTTCAAGTCGCTAGCTCAAAGCGTTCTTAAGTTATCGTTTATAGACAGATCGACAGACAGAAATCATTTTTTTGTTGCTTATTTTGATTTTTCTCGACGTTTCAGATGAACAAAAAAAAAATTGTTTTTTTTTCTATCGCAATACTTTCTTTTATGAGAAAGTAAAAACGATACTACCCACTCGCGCATCTTCATGGTTTGTTTTAGTTTCAGGTTACTGAGTGACTAAAGACGTGACTTTTGGACAGAGCGACCGAAATGGAAACCGGCGATATGGTCTCAAAATAAGTATAGAAAAATAAATTATAAGCAAGCAAGTGGACCAATTTCCGTTGTCGTTTTTGAACTGGGTAGACCAGAACTTCAGAACTGACATCATTCAAATGATACAACATTGTGAAAAAAAGATGTACATTTCATAAATCAACAATAACAGAATTTTCGGAAAATTATTCCCCCAGGAACACATCAAGAGCAGAAGATAGGAGTAGATAGCATGCAGCCTGTGAATTTGTTTATATATTTAGAAATAGTAATTAGTAATAATATGACAAATTTTTGATATAGGTTGCTTCTCTGTAAAGCATCCATCTCTGTTTTAAAGGAAAACAACATTTTTTTCATTGAATAATGTTAAGGTGGGGTTTATTTAGAAGGCACAACACTAAAAAAAAAAACTATTGGCTATTGTTTTACATCAGAATTTAAGATCCGTTAAGATCCCCTCCTCACTCCCCCGACTCTTTTCTCGGCTTACCTTTCCTTTTCCTGTCATCTTCCACTTTTCCCTACAATCCCACTTATTTATCACATTTCCCACTTACCGCAACTCTTCCTAATTGCCGCTACTCTTCCTACCTTCCGACAATCCTTTTACACCTTCTGGCAATCTTTTCCCACCTTCACTTTTAAGAAAATATAAAAGACTGTGACTGCTATTACATTCTTTTATACAGTGTGGTCCAAAAGTCACCCCCGTCTTAACTTTTGAATGAGTTGAGATATCGATTTCAAATTTGGAACACTTAAATAAGACAATCCAAACTATCTTTTTGCATATATTTTATATTTTAAGCTCTTAAAATATGGACATGGGGGGACATTTTATTAAATGGAAAGGGGACCGTGTGATAAAGCGTTCCCTTTCCATTTAAAAAAATTCCCCCCATGCTCCCCTGCGCACATTATATATATGAGCTGAAAATATGAAATATATGCAAAAGTAAGTAAGGGGGGGTGACTTTTGAACCGCTCTGTATGTCAGTATTCAACATGTCGGATATAGGGGAACACCGCCGATAAAGCCATGTTAAGTTTACATATGACATATGACTATAAGCAGCTCATGTTGCCGACGTCAAGTCAACGTTGTAACGTTTTACCAACGCGTTGGAAAAATGACGACCTTATAATTGATCATCAATGGAGAATTCTCCCATTAGATTAGACAGGGACAAAAGTTCTACCCAAAAAGGATAGAAGACATACATACACTCCCACTTTCACCCAACCAAACAAATGCTGTATTTGTTCTTTGTTGAACAAATACAATATTTACTTGGCCGGGCGAAAAGTGCATTATTAAAGAAATTACTGGCGCCATCTAAATTTTAGTAGAATTATCTTATTCTACAGATTCACATTAGCTATGTTCGTACGTGCCTCTCACTGCTACACTTTCCGGTCAACCAAATAAATACTGTATTTGTTGTATGAAAAACAAATACAGTATTTATTTGGTTGGCTGGAAAGTGTAGCACAAATGAGATAGAGATAGGGTAGACGTCTTTTGTTTCATAATTCTAGTTGTAGAGAGCTCCATTGCAAATGTCGGGTTGACGTTAATACAACGTCGGCGCGTCATGATCATTGTGCCAACGTTTGTTCTGACGACTTTATAATGATAAAACATTGATCATCAGTTGCAAACGTCGGCGCGATATGATCATGGTGCCAACGTTGTTATGACTTCATGATGATGATAAATTTATCATCGAATGCCAACGTCGGGTTGTCGTTAATCCAACGTCGGCGCTCCAATGATCATTTTGCCAACTTTGGCTCGACCTCAAGCCAACATTTGCGGAAGATGATCGTTTTGCCGGTGATAGGCCGACCGAAAAATGTTTGTGTTGTATCACCACTGGTGATATTATACAATTTACATCCATTTGTTCCACTGTTGGACCACAAATTTGTAAATATTTTAATAATAATAAAATAAATATAAATTTATAAATCGGTGTTTTATTCCTTTTTTTAAATAACCCAATAAAATTTATAATTTGAATTTCATTTGTTGAAAATAAATCTCAAATTTTGAAATTTTACAAAATTATACCTATTACCACGTCGTAGTGTATATTTTGTTGCATATCAGTCCACCTTTTTGACGCACATACTTGCCCCACCACAACGTCCATTGAATTTAAGACGAATCGAATGTAGGGTATGGTGGGGCAAGTTCGTCCGTGTATTTTGCGTTCACATTTGCCCCACTATACCCTACATTCAGTTTTTAACGAATTTAATGTAGGGTATGGTGGGGCAAGTGTGTACGTAAATTCATGGACGGTTTTTCCCCACCATACCCTATATGCCAAAAAGTGGTCATCTTGCCCCACCGTCAAAATGCAAGGTATAATGGGGCAATTTGATACAGCAATTTGTGTATTTTTCGTTAAAATTTGTAAAATCTGATTAATTTCGTGTATCATATTGCCCCCTCATACCTTGCATATTGATGGCGGGGCAAGATGACCACTTTTGACGTGTAGGGTATGGCGGGGTAAATCCGTCAGGGTATTTTACGTACAGACTTGCCCCACTATACCCTACATTCGATTTTTTTTTTGAGAATTTATTGTAGGGTATGGTGGGGCAAGTGTGTACGTAAATACATGGACGGATTTGCCCCACCATACCCTATATGCCAAAAAGTGGTCATCTTGCCCCACCATCAAAATGCAAGGTAGTAGGGGGCAAATTGATACAGCAATTTGTGAATTTTTTCCTTAAAATCTGTGAAATTTGCCTAATTTCGTGTATCATATTGCCCCCTCATACCTTGCATTTTGATGGTGGGGCAAGATGACCACTTTTTGCCGTGTAGGGTATGGCGGGGCAAATCCGTCAGGGTGTTTACGTACAGACTTGCCCCACTATACCCTACATTTCGCGAATTTATTGTAGGGTACGGTGGGGGCAAGTGTGTACGTAAATGCATGGACGGATTTGCCCCACCATACCCTATATGCCAAAAAGGGGTCATCTTGCCCCACCATCAAAATGCAAGGTATGAGGGGGAAAATTGATACAGCAATTTGAGATTTTTTTTCGTTAAAATTAGTGAAATTTGATTAATTTCGTGTATCATATTGCCCCCCCATACCTTGCATTTTAATGGTGGGGCAAGATGACCACTTTTGCCGTGTAGGGTATGGCGGGGCAAATACGTCAGTGTATTTTACGTACACACTTGCCCCACTATACCCTACATTCGTTTTTTTTTTTTTTTTGCGAATTTAGTGTAGGGTATGGTGGGACAAATATGTCCACATTATTTTAGGCACAAACTTGCGCCGCTACAAAATTTAAGGTGATCAAATATTTTGTAAATCGCAATTGCAAATTAACCATCAACATTATGGGAAAGAAGATTTAGGTAAAATTTTAGTTTTTGTAGGTATGTTAAAAATAAAAGATATTTATTGTGAATACATTTTTTTTATTAAATAATCAGGATAAATACATTGTAATTTTGAGTTTTGACCCGACGGGTAATACCAGTGCGACTTGTTTAGGGGACGTTTGGCTTCGAGAGAGGGCACACACTGAGACTCGTATTCGAAGCCAAAGCACCCCTTAGTATTGGTAATTGGGGTTGGTGAGACCCATAAACATATTTTTTTATATTTATTAGGACGTTTCGGTCCTTATATATAAGGTTCATATATGAACCATTTTCAACTTCATAAAAACATGAAGTTGAAAATGCTTAAATAAGGACCGACACGACCTAATAAATATTGAAAAATAAGTTTATGTTTGTATTTAAGCCCCAACAACCACAGTAAATCTTATTAATAAAAAAAAAACACAAATCAAAAACAGTATTAATTACAGTCACACAAAAAAAAACGAAGGTCAAATACCCTTTTCGAAACCATGTATTTTAAGGTGCTGAATCCGAATTTGAGGTCAAAATAGTACCTCATAGGATTAGTTTTCGAGATAACCTAAAAAACATAATTTTTGAGTATGAAAATAAAGTTTTTGAGGTTATAACCAGATATATCTAAAAAACTATTTGGATGAGGTGCTGTTTTGACTTAAAATTCGGGTTCAGTGCCTCAAAATACATAGGAATACGATGGTCCCCAAAAAAGTTTTTTTAGTTTCTGTGGTAGGGTGACCAGATTTGTCCCCGGAAAACCTAATTTCCCACTGCACATTTAAATTTCCCACTGCACATTTTGTGTCCAACTGCACGTTAAAATAATCCCTTATATTGGTATCGAGATTGGAATTCCCACAATTATTAAATTTTCAAATTACCTGGCTTTTGCAGGTTTTCTCGAGAAAAAAAACAGGTTTTCCAGATGACCCTTTTTAATTTCCTGACTATCCCTGATTTCCCTAATCTGTGGAAACCCTGTATTATACTGGCTGAAATATTAAAATAAGAAAAAATCATAAATTTTTCGTTTCTGATATTCATAAAATGGTCTCAAAAATATTAAAACTTGGAAAAAATGTTAGAATTCTAAAATAAAAATTTAAAAACAAAATCGTCCTGTTAAAGGGTTTTTTAAAACACAACAAATTTAAGAAGTATCGAGTAACATGTTTGTAACAGCCTGTGTTATACAGGTTGTTTGGTACATCGATAGAAAGTTTTTAAGGGGTGATGGAAGAGCTCATTTTGAGTCTTTTAGACCAAATATACTCTTATACAAAGCCTAACTGTTTTTAAGATATCGCCCTTTTTAGATATTTTTACGAAATGGTTGAATTTTTCCCAGTACATATTATTTTTTTGATACTAAATACTTTTAATTTTTCTAAATATATTTTTAGATATTCTTAATATATTAAGAATATCTAAAAATATATGCACTTTGTTGAAACAATACAAAAAAAATGCCGAATTATTCGTATAAAAAATATGTACGCAAAGTTTTTACAACTATTTGATTCTCTTAAACTAGTGCCGTTTTTGAGAAAATTTTGATTAGAATAATAAATTCGAACCACTCATAAATTGGAATACATATTTTACTAATATTTCGGCATTTCTTTTTGTTCTGTTTCAACAAAGAGCATATTAAGAATATCGCAAAAATATCTAAAAACGGTGAGACTGTATAAGAGTATATTGGGTCAAATGAACTCAAAATAAGCTCTTCTATCATCCTCCCCCTTAAAAACTTTCTATGTACCAAACACCCTGTATAATAATCATTAAAAAATACTATAATATATAATATAACAATATCAATGGAATTTGTAATTTACCATAAGCTATTTATTTATTAATTAAATGTATTAATTATTCATAGAAAAACCAGCATGTCAGGTGTTTAACCTTTTTCTATTTGTTATACAATATTTATATTTTTATTACAATTCAAATAAAACAAGTTTTTTAACATTTTTTTTTAAATCCAGAAAAAGACTTGCCATTTAGGTACAAATAATAAAGCTGTCCAGCAAATTTAAATGAAAAAGGGCAAAATATTAAAGTTTCACCGAATTTCTATCTTTACCAAATTTTGTTTGGAAGTAACAATTAGAAAAAAATAGAATAAATGGATCTAAAAGCCCAAAATTTAAGACTTTTTACAAATATTTACAAATGTGTGTAACAAAATATTATTTATTATTACTAAATCTATGTTAATACAGTTAAGTAGGGTCTCCAATACAGACTCATCATGCTTCAGGTGCCATGTCCCTTTGATGTCGATTTTTTCCTCTGAAGTCTCTCATATTATCATTAAAAACTTGTACGTAACTCTGAAAAAAATAATAAGCGATTTATAAAGTAAAATACTTATACAAATTATCTATAAACAATAGCTTAAAAAAAAATTTATGTTATGAACCGAGGCCGGAATTTAGTATTCATTTAGCGGGGGCTCGCGAAAGAATTTTATAAAGAATATTTTTAAATTAAATCGGCACTTTAAACGATATTTTATTATTAACTATTGCCGATTTTTTGTGGAGCAGAGGTTACTAACCAAGTTAGGGGAATGTGTATTTCTCTCTCTTTTTAACTCATCAATTAAACAGAGAAAGAGTAACATACTGGTTAACCGGCGTTACCACAAAAAATTGACTAATGTAAAAATATATTTTTTAAATTTTTTAATTTCTTTAAAGTCCAAACCAAAAGTCCGGCTTTTGGTCATAAATTATATTTTTTAAGCAAATATTTACCAAATGAAAATCCATCCTTGGAAGGGAGGGGGGAGGGGATTCAAGGAGGAAATCCATTTTTCTCTGTTTTCTTTGCTGGCTGACAAAATCAAGATGTAAATTACATTGTTGGGAAGTGATTCTAGGCTCTCACTCTTATTGGTAATGAAATCTGAAATGTAAAATTACAAGAAATATAGCTTCGAAAAAATTAAAAAGATATGATAAAAAGAAATTTAAAGCAAATTTTTTTGTCATGCAAGCAATATTCAGCAAACTACCAAAAAATTTAATAGCTTCTACCCTTTTTGAACCCTTTACACCTTCCCAATTATTACCAAAACTATTCCACCCTGAGAAAAATGCCTTAAAGGCTTTTCGGGATGCTTTGGTTATAAGAATTTTCATGATTATTTATAATAAATATAACCGAAGCATTTCAAAAGAGCTTTAAATGTATAAAAATACTAAAGTGCTTTGGTTATACTATTCATCCTGATTAATCAATAAACAATCCCAATCCCAAAAAGGCTTTTGTTCATGATCCCATAGATAAAATATGTTCATGCTGAAAAGGAACCTAAAGGTAAATAAAATCGATTTTTGGGTTTTTGGACTAAATTTTTTAACATTCAGGTTCCTTTTTATGTGATCACTCACATATGTACATAACTTACCATTTTGCATATAGTTTTCAATGATAAACCACTTTTATGTCTTTGCCAATGATTCTCTGGAAACGTATTTTTGTCATCATTGCCTGACTCAACAAAGATGTGTATCCAATTTTTCAAAAACTGCTACAGTGTACATTGAAAGCAAGATCTGAAACAAAATTACAAACTTATTGTGAGCCATGCGGATATTTAACTTAAAAAGAAAGTCTTTAAAACTTTGTACAAGTCACTGGGTATTAATTCTTGAAAACCGAGAAGTAAAAAGACTGATATAAAGGAAGATTTTTGAAAAAACTTTAATAGTTTGTTACAATTAGAACTAGCTTTATGTAACTAAATAATGGCTTAATTTACACAGTAGGTACCAAACACTAGGTCCGGGTACTAAATTTAAATTTTAAGCAATCAAAGGGAACAAACCTTGCATATTTGCAATTATGACATCATTTCGTTTGCAGACCAAGGGTTTGGTACCAGGCCCGTAACTGGGGGGGTGCTTAGCACCCCTGGCATGATTTTGAGCACCCCCTGGCAAAATAAGCTCTAAATTTTTAGTTGGAAAATATTTGCTTTGGCGCCCTCCCCCCCCCCTCAAAAATGCTAAGGAGCACCATTGAAAATATTATAAAATTTCTGGATTTTTTTCCAGTACCTTTGGTGTACTAAGCCAATTACACATGTAGTTAGCAGCTTACAATTGGTGTTATTATATTTTTTCATTCAGTGATTATATACAACTTAACTGTATACTTTCAAATTAAATTTTAAAAGTAACTACTGTGTAATAAGACTATCGGTTTTTTTAACGAAACTTACCAAATTAGGCATAAAATTGAAAAAGGAAATTCAAATATTTGGCAAATATTTTCCTAACCTAATTTTTCAGAAAATAACTATATTTACGATAAATAATGATTCAAATTCGGTATATATATATCAACAGAAACATGAAGTTTTATGAATAAATCAACGAAATTATTGCCACCACGTAAACGAAAACCGTCACATTAATAGAAAAAAATACATATAAATTGTTGTCAACAAGTTATACATGATGAAGTTTTATAGATTGCCTATTTATTACATCGGCTACCAACAATACAATTTTATGTATAACCGGTTGTATAAAGAAGCAGGTATGCAACTGAATATACAATATAGTGTATAGTTGGTTGCATAAAGAAGCATGTATGCAACTGATTATACAATATAGTGTATAGTCGGTTGCATAAAGAAGCAGGTATGCAACTGATTATACAATAACGTGTATAGTCGGTTGCATAACCGCATACAAACTGCCCTGATAAACCAAAAAGACGTAAATGGAAATATATTAGCACCTGAATATGGTTTAAAATGGCCAACATTTGACAGGCCTTCGATAGATCCCCACCTCTATTGTTCATTGATGTTTGTCAACAAATTTTGACAATCAAAGTGATAATGAAAAATAAACTCAGGTAGGTATTGTTAATTCAATTTAGAATAAATAATGGATATGATAGTTATATATCTTCTTATCATCTCATTTTCGAAATATTATTTTCCAATTTTTTATTGTGATACCTAACCTAATTGCGAAAATCTAATTTATTTCTTTAATTTTAGATTCTAATGAAAGCAAAATCATGACACACTACTGGTGGATGCATTGGTTCTGGATTACAAATGTAGTTTATTGTAAGTACTTGTGTTTTAAACTTGCAGTTGTCTACCTTTTAACTTTATCATCTTTTGTTTTATTATTAGGTCAAGTTGTAAATTGCTTCTTATGACCTCATATAATGTAAATATTGCCTAATTTATTAAGTTTTGTTATTCCTAAAATTTAAAGATTATAATGTAACCGAGTGATTCATTCTGAGTGATGGAACAAAAGTTATTATTCTAACCAAACAAATGCTCTCTATTACTCATAACTGTTTAAGGGCCATCCATAAATCGCGTTACTCTAAATTTGACCCTCCTCATCAATAATATTAACCCGTAATCACAGATCTGCCATCTCTGGAAGTCGATTTTTCGCTATATTTCCTCTCCGTTTTTAAATAAAAGCATTTAAAAAGTTGTTCTTTTGATTTATACTACATAAAATTCATTACATATTAAAGTCAAATGAGCAGTAAAAGCGTAAATAGTTTAAAAATATTAAAAAAACACATTTTTAGTATTTTTCTTGTATAGGCAAGAAACTGTCTGGAAGACGTCAGGTCTGTTGCAGTGGAACTTAAATTTCACGTCTGTGGTTATAGTTAGGGTGTTGTTTTTAGTAAAGACCTACCAATAGCTGTTTGATTCTTTAGACAGTGAATGTATAGAGACCCTTCATATTTGATAGTTTTGGTGACTGAACTGTCACAATATCAAGGGTCTCTATGCATGTACACTATTATTTTAAATCCAAAATCTTAAAAAAAGTATTTTTTAAAACTGAGTCTGAGAGACTAAGTACCCCATCTCTTGGTACAGTTTTAGGCATCTCAACTGAATGGTTAATAACTTTAATGCCAGGCTCGGTTAGACTCACCTGCCTCTAAAAATGTCATTTATGGAGTGCATAATATGGTACTGCCTTTATAACCACATAATTTGTCGAGAGTCTTCTGTTAACTGTTTTATTTATAAATTTTAAATACATAATGCAATGTTGAATCCCCTTTCCTATGTAATTATTACTATTATTATTATTGATGACAATAGTCAAATAATGATGAAACTATTGTACCTAATTAATTTGAAAAAAACTAAACAAACCTGACAAAAAAAGAAAAATCATGATTAGGAAATATATGAGACTTACCCCCTCTCTTCATAAATACGTAACTCTAGCAGCCAAGACCTTCCTAATAGAAATTTTTGGATGAAAAAAACCGTTTTTATTTATTAAATAATAATAAAGTGCGTTATGTAACGCTAAATAATCTCCCTCCATCCTCGTAACGCTGAGCCCTAATCGACGGCTTTGTTTGCAAAGTGGCTCTAATTTTTATTAAAATTAAAAATTTTTGTTTTTAAACACCTCTTTGAAGTTCATAGAAGGAAAAAAATAAGGAAAAGCCTTATGTCTATGACTTTTAATGTAAAAAAAGAATATTGGTTGGGAGGGTTGGTCAGTTGGTCTGTCCAGGAAAACTTTAAGAACACTTTAAGCTAGAGACTTCTTGGTTGGGATTGATTTAGGTAAAATTCCGGGTAGAGCAATTTTTTTTAATCAGGTTTATTTTTTATATAAATTTAAAACCTTTATATTGTCTATTTCAGTGTTCTACTGCGAGTCGATTTTACATTCCAATACTACAAAGACAACACCTTTAAGTACAAACAATTCGCCTACACCATCAATGAGATTACCAAATGAAAGTCTACAAATAACTTTACAACCCAAAGTACAAGTAGACCTCAAATCAAAGGCTATAAATGCATCAGACACAAAATTTGATGCCCTAAAACCTATGAAGCCTTTTCAGAAAAAAATCAATTTCACCAACAAATTAAAAAACATGAGCAAAAACGAAACGAAAAACGAGGACAAAGTTGAAAGTGTGAAAACACCAATTGATGAAGTTGAATTCTACAATATGACTGTGATAAATCAAAAGAATGTAACTGATAATCATGTATTAGATACAAATACAAGTGCAATAATCCATACAGATAATACTACATATCTGGAAAACATAAATTTTAATCAGAGTAGCTTGATAGCAGCTAATTCGGAAAGGATTGGTCGAGAGGATAAGAAGATCAATTATCCCGGAACCCTGTCCGCAGCTGGCATTACTGGCATTACGTTAGGTTGTGTTATTATTTTTGGGATTGTTTGTGGTATTAGTTATTTCTTTTATAATAATAGAGGCTTCAATCGACCGCAAGTACTTACAGATCGCTATAGCAACCCCGATTCAAGTGGATACATTGATGATGCTTCAGTAAGAGTAAGATATTAAATATTTTGATTGATTTCTTTGGAAATATTTTCTCAAATTTGCTTGATTTTCTGTGTAGACAACTAAAAAATCGGTCAAGTGCAAGTAGTCTCATACATTGTATCTAGATTTTTTTCTTTTCATGTGATATAATTTTATTTTATATTTATATACTTTTTCAAATTTTTTATATGTATTTACTTTTTTTTATACAGAAATAATGTTATGTATTAATGTTATGTAAAAATGATACAGTTTCATCGGCTAGTTCGCTTACTGTTATAATAATAATAATAATAATAATAATAATAATAATAATATCTAGTCATAGCTCAAAAATGCATTTTTTCATGTATTTTTGCATGATACCCTCCAAGATTGGGTCATCTAAAATTTTATTTTTTTCCTTTGGTAAAAAAAATATTGCAAAAAAATTTGACGGACAAAAGGAAAAAACAGATCAGAAACATAAAGAAATATATAAAGAGGTTCCCACTGGGTAGCCACTTTTCAGAAAATTAAAAAAAAATCATTGTTAATTTTATGCTATTTTTATTTTTTTTGTTTTCAGGACAATTCTGAAGAAATGTATAGTCTGGATAACGATTCCTTTTTGAATAGTTTAGAAGCAATGACTATACAAAACTATTGGACCGATACAGTAAAACACACAAAATTGTAAATAACTACTGTCCGAAAAACGACCTTTAATGAATTCTCAAAAAAATGTAGTGAGGTCTTTCCTTTTTTATTCTTTTTTAAAATATTAGTGTTATTGTTATACATTACAAAAATAAAACTGCAATACTGTTTTTAAAAAAGCCTCAATTACTGCAGAATTCAAAAATTGACGCTTTTCCGACTATAATAGTTTAGGACAGGAACAAAAAACGTTATTTTTTGATCTTTTCGATTTTTACATTTTATAAAATTATGATAATAAGGGACCACCCATAAATAAAGTCACGAAAATGTTGACCCCCGTCCTCACGACCTTAACATATTTTTGTTGAAACGTGTTTTCAACATAAAAACTTATAAAACGCAAAAATAGGCACATTATAGAAAATATGTTTTTTTTTTCATTCTCCGACCTATTTGCGTGACGTAATTTATGTATGACTCGTAAGTCAAATCAGTTTTTCTTTACCATAAAATAAAATCAACTATAAAATTAAACCAAACATCATAAAAGGAGAATATCTTTCCAAATCTTACATGCAGGGAGGAGGTCAAAAATTCTTAAAATATGTTTTACGTAATTAGTACACAGTCCCTTAATTAAACAGCCAATTATGCAAGTTTGTAGAGAGTTGAAAGTGACCAACTAAGTGCGCTGAAATTTGGTCGAATTTCAATTTGCTACAAACTAACATATCACCAATATTACATATTTATATCTATATTATATCTATATGTATATAGTCCTAAATCTTAAAGTGGTTTTGCTTACATGAGTCTCTGGACTTTCTGTAGTTTGAAACTACAGAAAGCCCAGAGATTACTAGTTTCTACAGATTATCTTTGGTTGCTGGCAACAAGAAATGTCGACGTTGTGTTGTAATAATTTTATTATTTATTTTTATTTGTTTATTTAAAATAGGAAACAGTATAGGTGAAGAACTTTTATGTCTACGAGGGAACGCGTTTTTTAAGCAAATACAAAAACGCCATAACTTTTAACATATACTGAACTTTAGCCATTTAAAAGTAATGGCGTATCTGGTATTTTGAAAAATGCCTTGCCAGGGATTTTAATGAATTGGTAAAAACGAAATAAAAAATAACGTTTTGGTTACCTGAGTTAGAAACCGTCTAGTTGTTTTTTCGTCTTAATTTGTAAATATAAAGTGACATTTTAGGTATTTTAGAATCTGTGATGCATATCAAACCAGCATTTATTTTAATATATATTTTTCTAAAAACAATTTTATAAACATGTGATTTTTTTAAATTTTTGCTTGTTAGTTTTGCCACCCTTTTGTTTTTATTTAAAAAATAGGTATACATAGGTATTAATTCTAAAATACGGGTAAAGCAATGTATTAGAATTGAACAATAATTTAATTATAATTTGTAATTATAATACATATACCTACATAAACAAGGTGTTTTATTTATTCAGTATTTACGATTTTATATTGTTTTTGTTGGAATATCGTAAAAATTATTCTTTAATAGTAAATGCAATTAAAAATTCGTTTTTGAAAATATATTAATCCCGAGACACATGTCAATTCAGCTTAGCTATAGTGAAGCTGCGAACATCCTTACTAAGAAGGGGTGTTTTTAAATCTGGAAAATTAGATGCCCCCTTTAGATACAAAATTATATAGCTTTGATAAAATTTAACTGTTGCGAGTTAAAAACATATATTTAATTGCCCGGGGGCCCTAGAAGTGGACTGGCCAGACCAGTAGAATGCTGACTCTGGCTTCCAGGCCCTCGGGGAATAAATTTTAAAATAATTTTTAAATACCGGGCCCTATGGCCAAAATTATAAATACTAAAAATAGTATAATAGTAAAGGGTTCTTTATTAATGTAAGGAAGTATGCTTGTTTTTTTACAATTATAAAAAACAAACATTTCTGGTACGGGCTCTTTGGCTTATTTGTACCCTTAACAGCACGTTAAGTCGCCGCTGGGTACCCCATATACCGTTTTTCAGAAATGGACAGCTCAGTCCGTCGGGCTGATTGACAAAAATGTCTCGGCGCCCCTTAACGGTACAGCCGGTATCGCACCCGTTATGGAACAGTGTCATAACACAAAATTTTGAAAAAGTGTTTAGTGTATTATTACTGATCTTATTGAGATCTACCGATCTGTATAACTGGCATATTACATCTAACTAGCATGGTTATATTTTGTGTTATGAGCCACAACTTGTGACACTGTTCCATAACGGGTGCGATATATATTGATATTTGGAATTATGAAAAAATAAATGGAACTTTTTCTGTTTAGGGGAACGGAATAAAAAGTTCGTAGGCTAGTGTTGTGGGAATGCAGTAGTATTTTTAATTCCTGGACCACTGTGTCGCTGCAACGTCGATTGTGTGAGCCTGTGTGGCTCCTGACTCGGATCTGACGAGAGCACGCGAAGCGCTATCGTCGCGACGCCGGTATATCGCCGTCTTCCGTCGCGGTGGCATGTGCTTTGCAACGTCGGGTTTTATTCGTACCATTTCCTAGACCTAGTGTACTGTTTTAGTGCCACATCTTCAGCAGTTATTGTAATTAAATAAACATTTAAACGTATTTATTATCTATTTCTGGAGCATCCAGGAATGGTTAAGTTTGACGGTTGTTTACTGCAAAGAAATCATGTCCCATACCCGCAGTGCGCAGTGGGAAATCAATGAAGATTACGCTGTCGGCAGCGCACACTAGTCGTATTTGACAAAATTTCCCTATTTAATTTCTACACATTTTCAAAGTTTAAATTATATCTGTTTCGTGAACAGATAAATAGAAAGAGGTATTTTAATGAATTTTGTCCAATTTTTAAATTTAAGTTAGGAATTCCTTTTGCAAAATTTGAAAAATATATACAAAATATATTTTAAATTTAAGAACCTCGAAGCTTCTGAAAACACCCGGTGCGTTATATTTCATTTATTTATTTATACTCTGTCTAGGGACCCACATTATGGGTATTTTATACCTAATAACATTAGAATTTATAATAGAACTTAAAAATATTGATTGATTCTTTTTTAAATTATTTTTCCAAAAATTCCTGCATTTTCATACTTCCTTCATTATCAAAATGTTTGTGCAGTGATAATGTTATCTTTGCTGGGAAATCTATAAATTTGAAGCACACAATTTTCGCTAAAAACTGGGGATTAAGCAGAGCCAAAGAGGCATTTTCTTTGCAAACATTTAAATAATATTATTTTTATTCAGATTCTTTAAAAGTGATTGAAGTTATAGTTAAAACATTAAGTATTGCAGATGCAATTGCAAACAATGTAATTATGCCATGTTCATATTCGTTGAAAATTCAAAAAGTCTCTTTGGTTCCGCTTCAACCAGGAATAGAAAAAATCAATTTAAGCGACAAAAATTCGGAAAAAAATAATAAATTTATTTGCCTAACAAAAATTAGATACACTGCTTTCCAAATTATCGATAACATTTAAATTTAGTTCATACATTAAATATACTTCACGGGTAGTGATGTTTTTGACATAAAACTTCATAAATCGTAAGCAAACAAAAATAAACATTCTTATAGGAAAAAAAATAGCGATTTTTGGCCAAAAACGACTACTGTGCGGCGGGCGAATGCAAGTGGCGCGAACAGCAAAATCAGGCAAAGAAGAAGCGTCGACGGAAAAGGCAGCTTTTTCGGCGTCGCAGTCGTCGCGTGTCGGTGCCGCAGTGCCTTCTAGTGAATTAGTGCTGTGACGGGCGCGCTGGCCCATATTTTTTCCTGGTCTACGGTCCTGGTAGAAATTTCAGGTTGAATAAGCATTTTTTTGCAACGTTAAATATTTTTTTGTCAAATGTTAAATTAATTTTGGAG
Organism: Brachypterus glaber; assembly: GCA_958510825.1. Lineage (NCBI taxonomy): Eukaryota > Metazoa > Arthropoda > Insecta > Coleoptera > Kateretidae > Brachypterus > Brachypterus glaber. The sequence continues at coordinate 25,900,124 of OY294054.1, read as the reverse complement.
AAAGTATTTTTGTCACGTTTAAATATAGCACTTTTTCGCGTTGGTGTACACAGAGAAAAATGCATATAAAACCTACACGGAAATTTTTGTATAAAAATACATCATATTACGTTAGTTTTTATCGAGGTTTTTACTTTCTTATTACAGATCACAGTCTTGAGTAAAAAATATAGCTTTTTGCGTTTTATATGTAAAGAAATTGATTTCCATGAAAAAAAAAACTGTCTGTCGGTCTCTCCGGATTTGTCGTCACGATAACTCGAATACGCTATGAAATAAGGACTTCAAATTTGGATAAGTTTTAATAAAAAAAAATAAATAATGTAAATTTCATATATTTTTACAAATGATTTCTAAAATTATAAAATTATATGATTTATACAGTCATTGTTGTTTAAAAAAAAATACTTTGAAAACATTTTTGGTGTCAATTAACCCTAAAAATTTATAAATTATGTAAAAATATGCAGAAAATACTGCAACATTTCAAATCTCATAATCTCATTTATTTTGGTTGTCTATGTAATGTATTAAGACGTTCGCTGCCATTTTTAGGATATTTTCCTAGGTGTCGCTCTTACATAGGAACAGGCGTACGCAGTGACTTAAAAGAGCTAATGGCAGCGAACGTGTTAGAAAGCAGTGGACAATAATAATTTATGTTAAACAAATTAATTAACACAACACTTTTAACTTTTGAACGGCTTCAGATATTAACTTGAAATTTGGAACAAGTAAATACCATAACCCAAATATTTTTTTGGTAAATATTTTATATGTTTAGGGGACACAATGAAGACAGGGGCAAGGGGGAATATTTTTAAATATAGAAGGGGGTGCAAACCGCGGTGGTGTGATAAATTATTTTCTTTCTTTGTGGCCCTTTGATTGTTTCTCGGCCCCTTCCTTTGACTGTTTCAAGGATTTCTCTTTGGTCGTTTCGAGGGACACTCTTTGACCGATTTTCGGGCCTCCTTTGGCCGTTTCGCGGACCATCAAGGCCCTTGCCGGACCAGGCACCAAGTACCCAGTCCACCAATGTCTGCACACATTGAATGTATAAAGATTCTATAGTTTTTCTATGATATGCAAAATTTACATTATTTATGTCAATTCAGATGTTACATGGATTTTTCTCTGTATAGCATAACGTTAGAAAAGCATATCCAAAACTTACTCCGTTCATAAGCAAATAAGATCATTGGCGATTAAAAAGGAAAGCCGAAACTTATGGAGTTTTGCAAACGGGCGCCTTATATTTTTACACACAAAATTATACAAATATAAAATTTATCATTAAATTAGCTTTAGAGCTAGTCATTAGGGGGACCCACCAAAATTTCAAATTGAAAGGTCTCACCCCATAAATTTGTTCATTAGGGGTAGTATAAAATTTAATTCAAGTACCCATAGTTAACCCTTTGTTTAAGGGGATGTTTAGCTTCTAGAACAATAAATCTTAGTTTTTGCACACGTTCATGACCAGGTTTTTGCAAAAGTCCAAACCAAACAATTTTGAGCACTTATACGTTACATTTTATCAATTCCAATCAAAGTTACAGGTGTTGGAAAAACAGGCTAACTTTGCGGTCACTCTTTAAGGGGGAGACCTCCAAGTTTTTCAATCTGAAATTTTGGTGGGTCACCCTACTAGTCATTCACCTAAATTTCTACCAAGGTGGGCCGTTTTAAAGATTCTGGTGATGGGACTCGAGACGAAGCACTTACCCGCTGGCCGGTGACGGTGACGTTACCCTGAGGAATGTTCATCCCCGATACGTTGCGTAGCTGCATGGTGGAGCCCGATGTCTCATCGTACCTTCAGACCCCGTCCTCGGGACAGGTGCCTACCCGCTGCTACCCTCCCTCCTACCACCCCTCGCGCCACCACGCGTGATATGTAATTAACAAGATTAACCTGAGTGTTATTCTGTTCTGTATACTTATTGTTCGCTGTCACGCGGCACACGGTCTGGACTGGAGTCGTGCCTCCGGCTCTTCTAGTACAACCTGCTAAAGATGCCAAGTCAAATCCGACTCAAACCTCGATCCGCTCCGTTGCTAACAATGCCAAGTCAAATCCGACTGAGACCACGAAAAGCTCCGTTTTATTTGGTTATCTAACGTCTTTTTATTTGCGGTCAGGCTCTGAGGATCCCTTACTTTACAAAATTTGAATACAAATCAATTTCTAAATTTCATAAATACCGTTTTGGGTCATGGGTTACATAAAAAAGACGTTCACCACCCAGATATTTCAAAGATACCATCAAACCAAGTTGATAAAAAAGCTTGAAGAAAGTCAATACAAAAAATCGTATTTAAATGTCGCCGATATTTTAATCTCCGCCCTGTTAAATAATTCTCATCAAGTTTTTTTTTAGAAAATCGTGTAAAAGTTAATATGAAAAACCTTACTTTAATTTGGCATCATAATTCTAGCATTTAAAAAAATGTCATAAATGGAAAACCTAATAAAATTTTCTGCAAAAATAATTAAAAAAGTTTAGAAGATATAGTAAAAAGTTTTTAAAGGAAACCATACATTTGTTAGTTCATTGGTATTTAAAACCAAAACAAAAAATCCTATAAAATCCCATGGATTCATAATTACATTGAATCCATTTACTATGAAAAACTATCAGTTGTAATGGGATTTCATATGGTCACCTTTGAAGTTTCATAAAAACTTCGTGAAAATATAAAAGACTTTCAATCTGACTTGGCATTTTTGGCTACTTCTAGGTTTGAAAGGCCTCCTGTACTGAATGTGTTCGCTGCTGCAACAGCTCTCGATGTTGACATGTTTGTTTGATTTGTTTGGTTGTTACTGACTGTACTGTTGACTTGACTTATATTTTTACACTATTACACAGGCCTTGAAATAAAGTTTCATTTTTTGCTCCGAGACTTGGTAGAAAGTAAAGTTTGCATTAAAATTTTTAAAACGTAAGACTTCAATATGTTCAATATTACAATATTTGAAATCCTAGGTTTTGCGTTTTAATTCAACGCTTATGGTGTCTAGTCTTACCCAGAGACCTGAGTAGTTTCACCAAAGGGTTTTAGACGTGAAGGATACAAATCTATTTTCCAAATGGTTTGTAGGAGCTTTTAATCTTAACTTACTAACTTTGTACATATTTAGCATACAATAGCTCTGAAACAATATGTAATATGACTGATGGACTACTAAGAATTTTAACTACTTCATCAGTTCCTGAATTTGTACTTTTGTAATTTTATATTGAAATATACAAAGGATAAATTTGAGCAACGAATTTAGAGTCAGTAAATTAATGATAAAAGAGTAAAGCTTCAAAATAATAAAGTTTCAATTGTATTAACATTTTAACGTAACTGACATATACTTAATTTAATTGCCATGGCACCATTTAGAAGCTTTGAGAAGCACTTTTTGATTTTTTTTATGTCACAGTTGTTTTGATTAAGAATATATTTTTTTGCACATATAAGAGAACTTTGATTTAATTTAACTTCTGTGACTGTAATGACATTTCCCCATATAAAAAAGCATAATCTATAATAAAAAAGCCACTAATTAAAATAAGAGTAATAATAAAAATATTTGGGGACGAGATTCTGTCTTTTTAAATCATTTACTATATTACTAAAAGTATACATGTAGTAGCCTTAAAAATTATAGTTTCTTTTCTTAAATAATTTAGCCTGTCAAAAAAAGCAAAAGGTGAAAAACCATAAAAAGCGGATAATGAAACATAAATTTTATCGTAGAGTGAATATACAAGAGGTCTCAAGTAAATTGAAGTGCTGGAAACCGATCATAACCCAAAAAACACAAAAGAATTATGTGTTGCCCGTATTTAGTTTAAATCGTTTAATAAAATGAATCATAAACATTCACCGCCATACAGGGATCGCGTTCATTTTTATTGTTTTGAATAGCAAAGTTTAACACCTCAATTGATATGACAATTGATATGCCTGGGGCGGTTTCCAATATTCAACATTGCATTTACTGTCTTGTATATTCGTTTACGCTTTTATGCATCATGTAGTTATTTTTTGTAGCTATTTTATAGCTTGGATAAGTACTAAGTTACGTGTATTAACAAAAAAGCAAAAACTGTAAAAAGCAGCAAAATCGGTTGGGAAAATCAAATGTTAAAGAACAGAGAATTATGTATACAATGAAATACCTTGAAAATCCAAACCTATGGAGACAGGGCAACAGTTTTGGATTTAGTACTTTAGGCCTCTGGATCAGAATTAATGTGGGCCTGTGTTATTATTACTATTATTTAACATCTGTATTCATCTATGCACCCCCGTACTTATTATTATTCTTGTTATGTTGTTTATTATTAATGTTGTTGTTGTTGCTATATGCTGATGTGATGTATGTAATATTGCTCGGATGTTGCTAGCTCGATGTACTAATTAACCAAACAAATACAAATTTTCAAAAGAAGATGGCACAGTTTCGTAATATTTTGGGAGCCACACTATTTTCTTTTAATATTCTTGTTATTAAGCATGAAAACCTATGTGTCTGGCCTTTGTAAAGAATTCGTTTCCCTGTCGAATAATTTTAAGAATTTTTAACAAAAATATTTGTCAGATCAATATTAGTCAAAAAAAAAGTTTTAGGTTGGTTGTTAAAACAGTTAAGTGGTAACATAATACAAAGTACTAAAGATTAATTGTGATATAAACGTATAACCTAGAGCCTTATTTTTCGACTCATTGATTACACAGGCCCACAAAAAATAAAAAACGCCAATTACACTCAACCGGACAAACAAAACAAATTTGACAGTGAAAAAGCTATCTTATCTCCAAATTTTTTTAAATAGCAAAAAAGAATATTGAACGAGTTAGCTTGAGATCTTTAAAGCTCTCTAGCATCCACACTATTAAATTGTGAGAGTTATGTCCGAAGACACCTTTGATCAGAAAGTCGAGAACTACAATACATATTTAAATTTCATCCAAATCTGACCGAAATCAAAGTACCGGTGCACCGCGGTACTTTCAAAGTGATGTAGCACCTAAAGAATTGATTTTTACGAGTTGTTGACACTTTTGATCAGAATTTCAGGGGAACTATAAATATATCCAAATCTGACTAACATGATTTTTATATAAAAAGAGAGCGAGTTCCTTTGGTGGTCAGCGAGATTTTTTATTGTCAAATACATTTTTACCGCCTGAAAAAATACGTTGGAAAAATATGTATAGTCTGGTTAAGAGTAACTGACGTTTTTTTGTGGGCCTGTGTTATTTATTTGAGAAATATTTTCCATATGTCCACTCTCACGTCCAAACACATTGCAGCGTAGTTTTCATGATTAATAATAAATGCAAATTTAAAGAAAATTGTGAGGTTTCCAAAGGACAATAAAAGTGTGCGATCTTCTTTGATATAATTGAATTTTTACGTTGAAAATTGCTGGAACCTTGATCACGTGTTTAGAGCATTATACGTTCTGTATGTTATTCTCCGCTCCGCTTCTTGCTAGAGGCTAAAAATACTTCTATATAAATAGTTGGAATCTAAAGATGATCGTATCTGTCAACCGTTTATCGCGGCTCTACTAAACACCGGGTGTTTCAAAAATAAACGGCAATATGAAAATAGCAGTTGGAACTTTTAAAGGAAAACTAAAAAGCCGGAAAATGTGTTAGGTATTTCATAATACTTCCAATAACACAGATCAGTGATGAAAAAGTTCTTTCGAATCTGAGAACTATAGGGTTTCATATGCCGATTCCAAAAATTACTTCCATTCCCTAGAAACATTGGTTCGTAGGCCGCCCGAAGGCCAACATTCAGCGTCGGCTGAATATTGCCCGTCGGTAATTTGCGTCGAACCAGGTAGGTAGGGTTTTTTCCATCACCTCGGGATTTTTTGCAAAAACGACCAAATTGACAATTTGCTTTGGTTAAATCAGGGTCTCAACAGTCACTCAAAATGCCGATATAACAGGTTGACTGCCAGAGCGGGCGCAAACGACCGCTCCAGCTCCATTTTCCATAAAATCAGTTTTTTTAATATACACTTATACTCTTTAAAAATTACATTAACTAATGGCCCTTAAAGACCATCTTGTAAATTTTCAAGATTTGCAGGAGTAAATTTGATAAAGGACGTGCAAAGGGTGATTTTCGTATTTTGTCGTATATTTTTGAATCGCCCTGTATAGCAAAAAACGTTTGACACAGCGTAGACGTGGTGCCGTGTCAGACGTATGCTGTCTATGAAGAGTAACGCTGAAAATCTAGCTCAAGCTTCCTGGCCATTCTTAGGGGCGGTCCATAAAAGATGTCACGCAGTGAAGTTAAGGTTAGGGGGATCTACTATAGTCCAGGAGTCAGGTGTTTTAAATGAAAAAATTAAACTTTTTGGTTTGGACTTTTAGGGTTTTTTTGTTGGAATGCTTAAAATGTTTTTATTTTTGACGCGTACTTTCAACCCAGTTACTGGCCTATAAAGCATAGAATCAGCTGGAGGGGGGATGTGTCTAATCCATCAAATGCAAATAATCCCATAAATGCCTAAATTTACAAATATGTGTTAAAACAGATCCCTGAACGCACTATGATCACTCAATTATCTCATACTCTCTCAACACTCTCGCAATACTCTCGAGAGTATTGAAAGATCAGTGAAAGAGTACTGCGAGAGTATTGAGTGATCATAGTTGGTTCAGGGATATCTGTTAGTTGAGTATCCTGTTAATTTTGACAGTTTTCAGTTGTTTTTGACAGTTACAACGTTGTATTTTGTGAAACCACGCGTTTTAGTGTTATTATTCATTTAGTGAATACAGTCGGAGAATGTTTTCTTAATCAGCGTACAGGGTTGACTCTTGGTACTGAAGAGGGCCAGTAGCCCGAAACTGTCAGTCTACCAATATCACTCTGTACGATGATTAGAAAATAGATTGATGGAATATTTAAAGAGATTATATTATAGAACTCGAATAATCGCATATTTTCCCGGCTTGTTAAACTTTCAAAATATTTTTAAAATCTGACATTTGAAGGGCGAATAGCGAATGCGACATAGTAAAGTCAAAGCCCACTCGATTTAAATGCATCCCAACAGCAGCGCGTTCGCGACACATTCCCATAAGGTCGTTAATTTAACGTTGCAATTGTTTGTGCATGCAAAGTTGCTACTCTACGTGACAAACCGAACTTCAATTCCATGCTGCTGATGACCTTAGAACAGTGGTTTATACAATTTAATTTTTGTGAAAAATATTTTTAAAAAACTACCACAGGCCTGCAAATTATCTGCTGATTTTATCTGAATGCTGATTCCGCGCCATTAGGGTGGTCCAAAATTTTATTTTTTCCTCGATCTTTCTAAAAATATGTCAAATGGCTTCTTTTAGTTATGTTGACGTAGACCAATGTTAATAACTTAAAAATTCAAAATGGCGGAGGTTGAGGAGGAAGTGAATCATTGGCCTAAAATCATTGTAAATTAAATTCAGCTCCAGTTTTTTTTCTGTGCAATGAGTTAAATTAAACATTTATTAATTTAAAACATATTTTCCAGCATAGCAAAATCCTTAAGTGATAAAAAAAGTAATTTATAAAAAAAACTACTGCCGACAAAATTCCGTATTCAATAATTCACGAGGCTCTGAGTTCGAATTTGGTTTTCAAATGACAGAAAATACGTCATATCTATTTAATATTAAAAATTTAAGCATTCTTTCTGTGTTTTCTTTAAAATTTAAACATTTAAACGTCTAAAGGTTCCAGCAAATAATCTATACGTATAATTAGTCCAGCAAACAAATATGTATTGTAAAAATTACATTATTTACAATGAAACTTATTTATTTTTTTCATATTAGTGATCCACATCTTTAAACTATTCTATTCTATGGAATTTTGAAAATTGGTAGCCACTTTGACCAACCAAATTCGCCGAAAATAAAAGACAGAATGCGATTGGTCCACTGAAAAAAAGATCTGGTTGGGGCAACCAGATCAATCGCTATAGTTAAATACGGAACAACTATTTTTCTGGTTGCTGCAACCAGAAATCTGGTAAGGGCAACAAGACTAACTTTTGTCCTCACCAGAACCTTAAATTCCAAGTTTTGTTTTTGGCAACCACAACAAGGTTTTTACAGAGTAATGCAAAAAATAAATAATAATCATTGCAATTAATGAATATTTTAATCGCACTTTTCCCGGGCTCAAATTGAGCTGCTCAGTACCACTGTATAGCCCATTGCTGCCTCCTAACTTCTATCTTTCTAGCAATACTTAACGTTTCAAATAATTTAGGGGCATTTTGATAGTAGACGCAGTTTCATTTTATTTTTCTTGTCTATCTGTTTTGATCATATCCGTATTATCTGGAAAACTGTTTTCTGGAAAACTATTTTCTAAAAAACATCTCGATAAAACATTTTTAAAAGCAGTCCAGAATTGCCAGGCAGTAAATAAAGATTAAATTTCCTTACAAGTTTCAGTTTTTTTTTCTATTGGGACGAAACTACAGAACAGAAAGTGTAAAACCAAACTATTGACTGCTTAAAAGGGCGTTAGCTTTCAAAAATTAGGATAAGCTTTCAAACAGCTTCTTTTAGAATTTAAAACACCGTCAGTTTTAAAAACTAACAGTTAGTTTTTACTTGTAATAAGGTAACTAAAAATTTGAATAGAAAATTAAAACTTTCTAAATCGCTGCAACGAAGAAAGCAACGCGTTGCTTCCTTGACAGATATTGTTTTTTGCCCACGGAAAGAAATCCGAAGTTAAAACTTTAAATCTTTTCAAAAAATAGACACTCTTATGCTTAGGTACCTAACAAATAACGCATTTTTATATTATTATTTTTATCAAGTTTAGAATATTTAAACGTAAAAATTGATTTAGATTAAAACAATAAAGAATATTTTCAGAACAGACAACTCTAGATATATGGGTTATTTTTGATAAATTCGTAAATTTTCGAAGTTACAGGGGTGTGAATTACAAACCGAATCACCCATATTGTATAAATTAGTCAACCGTGTTGACTTAACCGTATTAGTAGTTTGAAGTTCACTGAGCTCCAATTCTCAAAAAAAAATCCCAAATGTCTTACTTTTCTAGGAGGTTCTTAGGCAGTTCCTGAATGGGCCCAGTGGGGTTCATAATGCTACTTATTTCTTAAATTACGAATAATCTTATAAAATCCAGTTAATAAATACCTGTTAATTGGCACTTGCTAAAAAAATATATTGCGAAATTTTTAATTGATATAAGTGCTAAATTTAAATTTCAAAATCAAATATAAATGCATGGTACATCAATAAAATATTTTATTTTATTTTATTAATAGCAATTACCAATTTTGGAAATAATTAAAAAATGTAAAATATTATTTTAAGATTGGGACATATGCTAAGTAATTTAATAAAACGAAATAAGTTTACACATAGTGTAATTTTCAAAATTAAATTAAAAAATAATTTTATAATGCAATTATATATTAGCTATGTAGAAAATTCCTGGAGGGGGGGCTGTAAAACAGCTTGGACCTACGTTGTCCCAGCTTTCTGTGGATGTATCAGCCATCTGTAATCCCCTCAAATAAAAAAAAACCTTTCTGAATCGTTCTCTATACACAAGTAAGAGCAAATATCCAAAATATATACACTATACCATAAAGAGTAGCTAGACAGATAAGAAAAATTTTATAAGCATTTAGTTTTTTATATTAGCTCCTATTTTTTAATATAGATAAATGTAGAACAATTTTATACTGCTTATAGCTCGTTTTTCTAAAAGAATTTTATTGAAATTTAACTATTTTATTTGTTTTTGAATGCACTAGTTTCAAATAAGCTTGTGTTAACATTTCTTTGCTTTCTGTTATAGGAAAATCTAGTAAACTATTTTTGGTTCGTTTATAAACTATAATCTTAATAGTTTACAAATATTTAATTAGATTTTGCTATAACAGAGAAAACAACAAAAAATAACAATTTAATTAAAATTCTTGAAAGGAAAGCGATACCCGTTTTTCTGAAACAGCTGCTCAATCAATATGATTTGGAATAATGTAGAAAAACGGATTTATAGAAAAATAACCCATTATCAACTTGAATCCACCTCTTTGGTTGTTAACTTTTGCTTTATTTTATTTTTTGCTTTCCTAAAACTAATAGAGTATTGTGTCCATTACTAGGACGAGTTCCATCCCTTCATCGAGGCACTGCTGCCTTTCGTCAAGTCTTTTTCCTACACCTGGTTTAACCTTCAAGCTGCTAAAAGAAAATACTACAAAAAACACGAAAAACGAATGTCTCTGGAGGAGGAAAGGCAATGCAAAGAAGCACTACAGGTAACTTTAATTAAAATAGTTAAAAATGATTACTTTTAATGGCAGATAAGAAGGACAAAAATATAGATAAATATTAATTTTATTGGTTATTAGATAGATGTTTTGTAAGCTAAACATATTTTTCTGAAGTACAAATAAATATACTATTAAAATGTAAGCACCCTTGAGAATAATTTTCTTTATAATTATTTAAAATTTTGTTTTACTGTGGGCCTCACAAAAATAACTTAAAGTACACATTGGAACATTTCTTAACATAAATTTAAAAACAGCTAAGGAGGTTCTTCATTTCCTAAATATAAATATTCTTATTACACAAGTGCGCATTTAATAATAAATATGAACCTGCTAAAAAATTATTCAGTTCACTCTGTATAAAATTAACCTTATTATTTAGGACCAGCTAGCAAAAGTTACCCAATTAAAAATGTGTGATTGTACTTCATTTATTCTATTTTTAAAAATATATTTTTAAATTTTGTTCGTGTTAAACTATTAATAGACAGAATGAAACAATTACATAAATTCTTTAATGAGCTGAGGTTTCTAAATACAAAAATAAAATTATCTATTTTTAATTAATAAATTTACTCTGATTTTGCCCCGATTTTATTTACTATTTATATACGTGTAAGCTGTCCAGATTATAGTTACTTTTTTTAAATTTTTAAATTTTATTATTTAATGTTTTAATGTATCTTTAAACTACATAAAGAATTTGAATGTCTATTTTTCTAGTTTTATTTATGATTTGGCATCAAACTGGATATTTTTAATTTTTTTGTATTTCCTTTTATTAGTGCAGTATATTTAAATCAAAACACCACCAAAATGCCGATTAAAAAAAAAGTTAAATGATTAAACTAGCTAAAATATGACTAGATAGATTTGACCACTATCAAAATGAGCCTAACAAAAATGACTAGTTCCCAAATTATCGAAGATTCAAAAGAGGTTCAAACATTTTTAAAATTAAAGAAATAACATTTACTATTCAAATTTTTCTTAACGGATATTTTGTTCCAGAATGAAAAGGCTGAAGTTAAACAAAAATGGGCATCCCGATTGCTCGGCAAACTTAGAAAGGATATTACACAGGAATGCAGGGAGGATTTCGTACTGAGCATAACAGGAAAACGTCCTGCTGTATGTGTATTATCCAATCCTGACCAGAAAGGCAAAATGCGTCGTATCGACTGTTTAAGACAAGCGGACAAAGTATGGCGCTTAGATCTCGTTATGGTAATCTTATTTAAGGCAATCCCTCTGGAAAGTACTGATGGCGAACGTCTGGAGAAAAATCCCGATTGTTCGCAACCTGGGTTGTGCGTAAATCCATATCATATTAATGTTTCTGTGAGGGAATTGGATCTCTATTTAGCCAACTTCATCAATAGTCATGGTAAATATATTAATTTATTATATGTACATATAAATGAAACACGTCTATTTTCGCGCCATAGTCTTTACAATTTGTTATTTTCCCAATCCCCCTCTTAACTCCATGTCTTTTGATCAGGCCTTAAAAAATCTTACGTTATCTTACAAGAGGATCAGTTGATCTTGGAGGAAAATCTTACGTAAATATTATTCCTGAAATAAACTCATTTTTAAAATTAAGCAATATATTTTTTGAATTGTTTGACAAATATTTTTATTTACCAAAAGTAGCATTCATTGGATTTTGGGATTTGATAGATATAAGAATGAAACAACGAACGAAATTTTTAAAAACTAAATAATTTATATTTATTACCGAGTTTATTACTTTATGCAGAATTATATTACCTTTAACAATAATAGGTATTAGATTTTAGTGCCGTTAATTCAAAATCACGTAATGGCTGCGATTAAAGAGCTTAATGACAAAACTAATAAGAGACTAATATTTGGATATTCACTGCTCTGGAATATCGCCAAATTTAAAATGTAAATAGGCAGGGCTGTCGAGAGAAATCGGGGCCCGGGGGGTAGTAACCTACGGGCCCCCCCGACGACTTTTCTTCTTAAAATAAAAAAAGGTCATCACCCCCCCTAGGGCCCCCACAAAAATCCACTCCCTCCTAATTTCTTATAATAAAAAAAACACATCACCCCCCACCCGGACCCCAAAAAAATTCGGTTCCCCAAAAAATTTTTGATAAGTAAAAAAATCTCTTCAGCCCCATCCGGGCCCCCTCAGAGACTAAAATGATTGAAATCCGGGCACCCACAGAAAAAATACGGGCCCTCAAAAACTCCGGCTCCGGGGGGAAACGCCACCGGACCCCCCCCTCGACGGCCCTGACTATATGATATATAGTTTTAAAAATAAGAACAGAACATTGCCGGCTTAACTAGAAAATGATTCTATCGACTAAAGTTAACGTCTAATACTACTTTTTACAAGTTATACTGCAAACTACAAGTTATACTGCAAACCACTTCAGATATGTAACTTTTTAGAATTTATTAAATGTTTTAATAAGAATAAACTTTCTTAAACGCTTTATAATTATAGTTATTTAAATTTGAATATACCTACATTAAAGTGAATTAAGATGATTTTGTAAAAATTATTTTTTTAGACTTTTATTATTCACTTAGATCGAGATTTTGATTTATAAAAACAGATGTTTCATTTTTCAAAATCCTTTCGTCATTTTTGTTTTAAAATAAAGTACTATTATTTCATTTTCTTTATGAAAGATGTATGCTATTGTTTTTTTTTAATAAGTACTTTGATTTATTTAAAATTTAGAAGTTGTAAAAAATGTGAAAAATAAAATATTAATTCTTGAGTTATTTTTAAGAAAATATTTTGATTTCAGAAATTTTAAGTGGTGTTTGTTACAACAACAATAATAAAAAAGAAGACGAAAGGAAAAATAAAGGTGAGTTTAAATTTATAATAATTATAACTTATAAGAGAGGCTAGACTTTTATAATTAGTATCTAAAAAACTCTTGTTAACTCGAAACTAGGACAAGATAAAATATTTATTTATTTAGTTTATTTGACCTAATTTACAAATTATATATTATTTTAAATACACAATATGGCAAAGAACATTTTAAGGAAAACTCTCGCCCATGAGACAGAACGGTTACAATATTAAAGTAGTACGCAGTTAACGTTTAAGTTTTTTTTATAGGACGCGCTGAGTCTACCTTTAACTTTTTAATTAGATAATATTTTAATTATTTAAAAAAAACGGTATCAAATTTCATTTTTTTTTAGGCCAGTCGAAAGAATTATAATCAGAAAATAGTAAAGATAATTTTTGAGTTGCTTAATATTGCCTATGCATAATAAGTCCACGCTGCGAATTTTTAATATGATTGGTTAAAAACTTATAATATGGGTGTATCGGAAGAATTTTATTTTTATTTACAAATAAGGCCTATTTAAATTCTGACAACGCGACGGAAGTTGATAGAAAATATTAAGTCTCGTATTTAGTGTAAAAATAAATAGATAAAATGTAGTATAATTGAGCCGCGTTAAGCAGTAACCTACCAACCCACATTGTGAGATGGCAGTAGGTTACGGAACATTTTACAGGAATTAAAAAGATAACATACTTTGTACATGTTCTGATACATGAACAAGTGAAACAAATGTTTAATTTTAAGTGTTTTAGTCAAAACGTTTAAAAGTTATTAGGGAAAAAGTTCAACAATTTACTGTCATCTCACAATGTGGGTTGGTTTGGCTTTTGGCTTTCTGCTTAACACGTTGGCTACCATCCGTAATCTTTTCTTTTTAACCCATATAAAATATAATATGGAAAAAATATTGAGAGTCGCCGGTGACTCTCGTGGTAGTCAACGTGTTAACGCGGCCCAATTATTCCTTATTTAAAAGATTGATTCCCCTTGAAAAGTACTGACTATTTGCTGTTTTATCTAATTCGACTGGCCTAATCATAAGATATTTTAAAATGTTACTTAAAAGAAATTATTTCCAGTTACAGGATACACCCAAAATCCTTACAATGGCGTTATATGTAATGACATTATATTAGCAACTGGAGTGTTTTCTTCAAAGGAATTATGGAAGTTGTCCAAATGTAATTTTCCTTTATCCATGCATAAAAATTTTCACTAATTTTCTCTATTTTTAGCATCAATATTACACGAGCTGTCTGAACCTCAACCGAATATGAATAATGTTAAGTTAGAACATCCAGCCTATTACTGCAATAGTTATAGTGAAGGGCCAGTGGTCGCGGATAGATCATCTTCTGTAGAAGCAATGGTTGTTTCAGCCACTTACTGTAAGTATTTAATAATCGAACTATTGTATTTTGTATGTCAATTAATCCACTAAATTGTTTACTTATACAGTAAGAGAAAATTACAGAATGATAATAAATATGAAAAAGACAAACGCTTTAATTTGTAGGGAATCAGAGCAAAAAAACTAACGATCATATAAAAACTGGAGATGAAAACACTTACTAATTCTTAAGATACTAAATGCACAAGGGATATTAGGCAAAGAATAGCACAAAGGAAAGTAGCTTTCAATTTAAAGAAATAAATCACTGTACTCATCAAACATAAATCTAAGTAACAAAAAAAGGATCTTAAAAACCTTCGTCTGGAGTACTTCCTGGTGATAACTATTAATATTGTCGAAACATAGCAATTTATATAGCCCATATCACTTGCGTAATCATTGCAAATCTTTTGACGCCTGGAATGTTAAAATCGGCCCAGTATCTTAGGCTGTACAGGGAAACAAACAAACATACATACAAACACGTTAACAGTCGGGTAAAAACATACACTTCTTTCGCGTTACTGTAGGGTTTAATTAACGACGTAGGGTTTAGAAATTTTAGGGAAATAAAAGAATTGGCTAAGGATAGGGTGGTATGGAGAGCTGCCTCAAACAAGTCCTAGGACTAATAACTTGATGATTATAATGAAATTTCCGTCAGTCTATTAAAAAGTTATTAAAATATGCTATAATTATAATCAATTACTCGCTGAAAAATGAATGGCAATTGTATAAGCCCAATAGGCTTACATCTGAATGCCCTTTGTACTTAAAAATGTACCAGGAATATTTTAACGAGTTACAGACAACAGAGCCAATTTTAGAAAGAATGCCTTTTGGACTTAAACACTGTATATTTCAACGAGTAATGGAGGCAACAGAGCAAATTTTAAGAAATTTATAGTTAGTTAGCTATTAATTTAAAATTTGTCTGCTTTGATTGGCCTAACATAACTTCTTTGTTTTACATATTGGAGAATTGCCAGATTATTTTATTGTTTAAATGTGCAATGAATATAAATTCTAAATATGCTAGATTTTATTTAAAATTAGGGACTAGTTAATTAACTCAGATATACCTTCATAAATGATTTTTTTTAACCAATGTACAAAATATTAAATAAAATGAAAAAATAAACATGTATATTAAAACGCAGTATGTTTGATGTTATTTTTAAACTGATAATTACACTATGCAACAAACGTTTAGCTTTTGTGGTAATAATAAATATATTTCTCTTACTATTTTGCAATACAAAACTCATATAAGACAAACTTTTTCTAAATGGTTACTGCTATTCTAATATTCAAAAGTTTAAGTTTCTTTAGAGAGAATGATGGGTACTTTTATTATTTTATAATAATACGTAGATAAGTGAAATTTAACTGTAAAATAACATCTCTAATGTGTGAAATAGTCGAAATTATACTTATTTAATTTAATTTCAAATGTATTTTATTTGTTACAGCAATGCCACAAAATACAACATTAGTTTCATCAAGTTCTCAAGCTAGTCCCAATTCATTATTTTATCAACATAGTCCAGAACCTCATCATCAACATCAAAATCAAGTCAAATATCCAGAAAATGGACACGATACGCTTTCAGATTTTGTTACATTTGTTTGCCAAGAAACGGATAGTAACCAAAACGCACAGGTATCAAAATAAACCAATACATACCCTTTTAACGTGATTTTTACGAGAAACCTTTAACCAAATTCATTGCCATAAAAAACTAGCCTGTTAAATTAACGAAGAAAAATAATCCTAACGATGCTCCTGAACCAAGTTTAAAATTGCTATCTATTAACAAGTTGCGAAATGGAAGTGTTCTACCTACGAGGCGGAAGGTTTGACAAACGAAGTCCAAGTTTGACAATACGCCAAGTACACAATTTCTTTTTTATTAAAAAAAACTGTTATTACCAATTTTCCTCAAATAATACTTTAACTACCAATTTGTTGACAAATTTGCATGCATTGCAAATGAATCAGTACAAATTGTACTGCGTGAAAGTTGCCCAAAAAATGCATAATGTAAAGGCCTTAATAACAAGTTTTCATTTAATTTTAATTTGGAATTAACTGCGTATGTGCATAACTGCGATTCATTAAATCTGTTATACATTAGGAGCATAAATGATGTTATTCGATCTGACAGTGTTTGTATTTTGTTTAGATGCAGACGAGTTTATCTCGAAGTCCGAAGCCTCAATACTTCCCTTCCGCAATGCTTCCCCCTGCTCCATTACCCCCAATGGCTAGGCCCGTCCCGATAATACGATCAACGGGAGATGTCACAATGAGCGGAAATAATTCACCTCCAGCCAGCATAACTCCGCCATGCAGTGACACGTCGCCAACAGAAGTGCCTGACATAAGTGCATCACCTCCTCTGAGTCCGGGTTGCCACGAAAGACGGAAGTCGCCATCTTCACATCGAAACTCCATACCCACCAGTAGTCCGTATTCGCCGAGTCGAGACTATTCCTTCAATCATTTCCATGGGCAAGCGGGACATGTTGGTAGTGTGATAGGTATACCAAAAGATCTTTCATCTAAACTATCTCATTCTGTTGCAGCTTTTCAGTTATCCCAGTATGACCGGGATGTCTGGCGTTATCAGCCCTACGAACCTCAGTATGTACTCCCCCACCGTGAGCACAGCGAGAAGTACGCAACGTACTAACAACATCCCCCGATGGAGTGCGCCACTTTTTACCTTAGACCAAGAGGACTTCAGTAGTATGATAACCCACCCTTCGAATTCCGAGTCCAACACCATCATCCTGATGGATGAGAGTGCGGCAGCGGCTGCCAACGTACAAAACGAACACACTGGACAATGTTGTAATAGTGCTAATTTGATGTGTGACGCGGACAGATTTTTTCAAGCGACTGGCGATACGTTAGAAAGTAACGGAGGTCGGGAACAGGAACAAATGCCTGCCCAAAAGTCGCCATAATTTCCATGAACAACGAAATAAAGCAGCTTTCTTGCCAATTTATGTGTGATATTTATGTTGGATTTTGATTATTTTGCCTGCGCAAACGGTGCGCTTATAGAGGCTGCTCAAGTAGCATATACGAATTAGATAGAATAGAGGACACTTAATCGAATTGAACTGTTTCATCTTCAATTTAAAGCTAGTTTTAATTTTTTACGTATATTATGTCGAAACAAAATTATATACTACGACAGTAAAAAAGGCTCTATTATATATTGGATAATGTTTCAAAGTTGAAATGAATTAGTTCTCAAACGAAAATATAACTGTACATTTAGGATAGACACACTGGTGCCAAGAACGGCTGTGCAAGTTACCCAAAGAAGGCTCAACTGATAGCGACACACTTTCAAGATTGAACGTCCTTCTGAAATTATTTTTTGGATACAGTCGGTGACTTTTTGTGCTATAGACACATTTCATCAAAATTAAGCAATATGACATTTTTCTTGAGCTTTGACTTTTTAAATGTCATTTATTACGTGATGTTTTAATCACATATAGCAGAAATTTCATTTGGAATTAAAGTGTTTTTATTTATAAAGAACTAAATTTTAAATTGAACGAGCCGCTAAATTTTTAAGAACTTAAGAAAAAATATTTGGACATGTCTCATGCTCTCATATACGTTCAAATTCTGCTTAATTCTTATGGAAATTAATGAGGATTTTAAGTCATTTTTGTTTAGCCAATAGTAAAAAAAAAACAATTTCCTCTTGAACGTTGTCACACTTTAAATTTAATGCGCTGTGGACAGAGAAATTAAAATTTTCAAAAATAGCTAAATACAATTATGCAGCCTGCCGATAACTAGAATTCAGGCATCTGATAATTGTATATAGCTGAATTTTTTAATTTTCTCACAAAACAATAAATTTTATGTATGGTTTTACTCTGGGCCTCGTAAAAATAACTTAAGGTTCCGAATTGTGAATAGCCCCGATGTTAGTTTCAAATCCGTTCCTAAGTTGGGTAGAATATCCAGCGGTGCTTGTCTTCCACTAAAGTGCTTGTTGCGCTAACAAGCAGTGAGCTGGATCCGTGCCTTAGTATTACAATAATATTGATACAACTGTTACGTAGATTTACCTAGTTAGAGATATTTTAATCGAGCTTGCTCACAACGCAATACCAGCTCTACTACTACGATTATACGTAAGTTGCCAGCTGCATTAAAATGGCGTTATAGTATATACAATAATCATACTAAATGTTCTTACTGCAACAAAATAGTATTCTTTTGTACCATCTATATTCTGTTTAACAATACTTCTTACAAGAAATATTAACAATAACTTGGCTAGCTAGACGAACATACACAAAATGTTGTAATATAGGGGAGTGGCGGTCACTTTATAAATAGTAAAAAATAATTTGCTATTAATATAAATTTTATTATTATTAATTGAGGTGGCTCAAAAAGCTTAAAGTTTACAAGGTCCACGTCCTTACAGTTAGTGCATTATACCTATAAACCTGTAACCGATCTGCTTCAAATTAATATCATAGTTAGTACTACTTTATAGTACCACATTACCATATTTTAATTTAAAACATTTTCTCAACTGTATCAAGTAGAGAACTTCAAATGTTTTCCAACCCCCTGGATGGATTTTATGATTAAAAAAGATTTATAACGTATACAATTTATTCTTTTTATTCTGCTTTTCATATTATCTTTTTCCATACATTTTGATAATAATGTTCATATACTTTTTCTGGATATTTCATTGCGCTCACTTTCCTCTTAAATGAAAAGACCCCTAACTTCTCGATCTTGAAAATAATTCTACGGCAATAAAAAACTTATTTATTTTTGAAAAACGATCTTACCATCTCTATTTCGGACCTTAGATATACGACTTAAAATTTAATGAAAAGGTCAGCCTTCTTGAACATTTATGAAATTTTATAGAAAATGAGAATGACTGAAAAAAAAACAACGTCAATTTTGATCTGTTTTTGGTGCCTTAAAAAATGGATTTAATCCTAGTTCATATTTAAGTACAATAAATGATAGCTCTAACAGAAAATACAAAATTTTTTGGATAAAAATTTTTATGAAAAAAAAGCTTGTAAACAAAGAAGATAAATAATATTGTTTATATATTTTTAGATCATTTAATGTAAAAAAAAAAATAAAATTTCATAGAAAACATTTATAAAAAAATGTTGAACATTTTACAATTGTGTACTAAGAAAATTTGGTATGAACCTTGTATAAATATATTTATTTACTATTGTATGTAATATTAAAAAAAACTTATTATGCGATAAGTATCTTTGTCAAATATTTACCATTGTGCTAAATCGTTTAAAAATAATTTTCCAAAAATTTATTACAAAGATCCAAAGTTAAATAAAACATAATTAATATTTCAGCTTAGAATAGCAGTAATAACTATAGAAACCTTATATTCCAATATGTTATGTAATATGTTCTTTGAAATGAATTTAAAGGTTGTTTTAATTGTTTCAAAAAATATACAGGGTGTGTATATAAAATATAAAAAGTAGTAGATATAAGATACTAATCGCAAAACAAATTAGAGTAAAAAACAATAAAAAATTGTACTGTGATTGAATAAATTTAAAGTAATCGATAAGAGGGGTTAGATGTAAAAAATACAGGTCAATACATCTACAGGTCTCCCACTTATCGACTTCTTTATGCTTTCTGGTCACAAAGAGCAGAGTGATCCATGACTGATAAAACTACTCCCTCCGCTCTATTTTAAATATAATTGCTCTGTAATCCAGACGTCACGTGGATAAAACCCAGAAGATTAAATTCGTATTGTTTATTTTAAATAAGATTTTATTTCTGGGAGTGGGCAACATAATTGAAATACGCGTTATCCCCAAAATACAAAAAATAGATACAATTTTTTTGCAATAACTTGCTGTTAGTTTAACGAACGATAAATATACTGCATTGCTTAGTAGGAAACCATACGAGTGTTAATTTGACGCACTTAACGCGCGCTATAAATTCCCATGAGGTAGAATAATACGCGCGTTTTCATTTTAAATATACGTCAGCCTTGAATGCAATAGACTGTTATATATGTGCAAAAATTACTGAGAAAAAGAAATATAATAAAAACAAAATTGTTGGATACACCGTACTGCGGTTTTAATTTTTTTTTGTCTTTAACCGACTTCCAAAAACGAGGAGGTTATCAATTCGACGTGCGACTTTTTTTGAAATAAATCTTTAATGATACTGTCCCAAATTACGTGACGTTCTTTACCTCAATAATAAATACATTTTTTTAAATAAATGGAAACGCGCGTCAAATTATTGTATGTATTTAAACGACACGCGCCACAAGGAATTTTAACGCGCATAGAATGCGCCTTGAACTAACGCTTCGGTTTAAAAAGTAGATATCTTAGGATTGTGCGTACTTCAAGAGTATTTAATAAGTTGATCATAACCTAGAAATCTAACCAATTAAAGAAACAATATGAATGGTGAAAATCTACCTGACGCCTGAACTGCTGCTGAGCACTTTGCAAAATGTATGTTTTTCGAACCTGAGTACAGTGGCATACTAAAAAAATATTTAAATAAAAACGAAAAATGCAATGTGTGTATGTATGTATATATATATATATATATATATATATATATATATATATATATATATATATGCATTATATTTTTTTGTTTGATTTAGAAAATCTCATTTATTGTATAACATTACAAGTAATTTAGTTATTTGTTTTAAATTTTTTCAAAATGATTGTTTTTCAATACACTGTCTGAACTATCTTTAAAGATTTATGAATAATAAAGTAAGGTAAGTAAACTGAATATGCGCACGTTGTAGAGTAAGTATCGGTATACACTACGAAAATATTTTACCAGTGACATTTGTTAACGAATAGACGATTTAAAATATTTTACACATTGCAAACATGCGTATATTACCTTAACTTACCTTACTTTCTATTTTAAACAGATATTGGCGCATTATTGTACATGCAAGAAATATTATTAAATGAATGGTCTTTCTCAACTAGGGCTTCCATACGATTTCGTCTGGGATTATGTCTGGTTAAAAAATGCCCCGTGTTTTAAAAGTTTGTAATAACATACAAAATGACTGTTATAAGTTTAAATAAATACATAAATTAATAATTTTAAAATAAAACCAATGCAATTTTTAAATAACTATTTATTTGTAATGAGACGAAGTATGCCGGACATATTTGATTTGAGTACTCGAAAAAAAAACTTTTATTATCTATCTTTAAAATAATCCAAACTGCAGCTTATGTATACGCGTCCGGGATTAGTATCCAATAAATATGGCAGCCCTAGTTGTACCAGTATACCATAATAAAGATACATTTCTATTTATAATAAACTACACACATATTTGATATACTGTTAAGTTAGCACGGTTGAAATATTTTAGATGCATTTTGAAAATGTATCCTTGTAAAAAATCCTCCATGCATATAAGTAAAAAGATTTTTTTGTATTACTGGTTAACCATTGTACTTCTATTACTATCCCAATTTGTACTTAACAAGTTTATAGATCCAACTTAATACAATTATATATTAGGTTTTAATTATAACAAAAAGCTAAATTGGTTAAAAAATCTCTTAAACTTTAATTTGAATAATTATTTTGATTTTTTTAATAAATAAGCTTAAAAACAAAAACTATTAATATTAAATAAATTTAAAAATTAAATATTTAATTTAAAATATTTAAAACTGAAGATGGGTGTACGCAATTTTTTTTGTTAAAATAAAAATATATTATGACATAAGAACATAATTCTCAAACTGCCAGAAGATACTCAATTTATTACAAAAACAGTTTAAATAAAAATTCGCGTAAACCAAATACTAAATATTTATTTTATTTAATAAATTTAAAACTAAATATTTATTCGATAAAAAAAATTAAAATTAAGAATTTATTTAATTGGTCGCTTCGGCAGACGATAGATATTTTATTTTTTTAATAAAATTTTTAAACTATCCTAAATGTTATGACAATAATTTGTTATTTTTTATTTGAAATTAAGATATAGTTAATAATTTATTTTTGTATATAATATTTATATACTAGTTTTTGTTTGTGTTTTTTTGTAGACTATAGAAATTTTATTTTGAACATAAGTTTGTACATAATTTTTAATTAATATTGTTAATATAGTTAAACGTTTTTTTATTAATAAGAAAAAATATGTACTTATGTGATTCTATTTTATGCATAGAAATGATATTTTAACTGATTAGAGCTTTTGAAAAAAATACTTACAATTTGATCTATTTACTTGAAAATATATATTAACAACTTAAATACCAAACTTAATATATTCAAACATTATTGATAGTCCGCCCATTCCCCAACAGAATTTTGATTGAAGAGTTTTTATTTATTTTTAACATTATAATAATATTTATTATTATTTTTATGGAGATATAAACTAATAAGGTTATAGTTTATAACTGCAGTAAAGATAGCTAAACAAATTTTACTTTAATGCATAATAATGCAAAATTCATGGATATTTTTTTGGAATCGAATATTTATTGTAAATTACAAGTTTAATATATTAAAAATCTTCTTTTTCTTAAATATTTAACACAGACCTGCAAAATTAAGGTCAATAAAAGTTGTTTAGATTGTAATTCTTATAGTTTTTGGAATGCTGATTCCAAAAATCACTTCCATTTTTTTCATTAAGCCAGACTTTTTTTGTAAAAACCACAAAATTAAATTTTATATTTAAAAAATTGTATTTTTTTAGTTGTTTAAAAAAAAAACAATGAAAGTTAATTTTTGAAACCAGCAAACTCAAAAGTACTAAAACATATTATTGGGTGACTCAAATCCGTCGAAAAAATGTTTTAACTGAGAAACATGTTTTAATTTATACAAATTCTGCAGTTTTAAATGCAACTGGCAAAAATCAGCATATCAAAAATATAATAATAAGCTTTCAGATTCCGAACAACTTTTTCATTGCAAGTTTGAGTTTAAATTAAAAAAATATATATTTAAGAAAAAACTGATATTTCAGACTCACAGCTAAACGCTTTTCCTATTTTTTATTTAAGAGATTGTTTGATGAAGTTTTGTGGTTAAGTTGTTTATACATGACCTTTTTCGTGTTATATTATTATTATACTGTAAATAAATAACAATTTGTTACTTATGCATATAATTATAGAATCGGGTGATATTTAACCAGTGCCATGATATTGTTGATTGAATTGTTAGGCGTTGTCAGTAGCGGTTATCATAATAATTAGTTAGCTTAACCAAAAGCGATTGACTTTAATTGTAAGATTAAAATCAGAGGGTTTATTTCATAATATTACTTGTTTCATTTATTCCTTAGCAAATCAATAGTGTTCCACCATTTATTTCAGAAACGGATGTTTTAATGCTCTTTTAGAGTAATAAGTAATCTAGGACTGGAATTAGGACTTTGACATTTTGTGAAGCGTGGATTTTTATAATCTATAGGTTAATAATAGAAAAAAAAATCCCAACAAAATTACGTTAAGCGGTGAATATTTAACCAACGTTTCCGCCTACAAATAACTCAAAACTCCTTTATAAATAAATAAATAAAATAAATAAAAAATTAAAGTAATAATTTTACTATCAATATTTATTGTATACAAATTTATCCAGTACGTGTTTCTTTAATAGGTGTTTACAAAAATAATAAAATTTAAAATAAATGTTGGGATGTAAATAAAAAACTATAATTTTTACATTTTTTATTGTGCATAAATATAGCAACAAATAGATCTTTATTTTTTATATATATATATATATATATATATATATATATATATATATATATATCAGTTAAAATTTATTTTGCCTGTTAAAATGTTAATATTGATTTAATTTGAATTTTTTTAAAATGGTGCGTACAAAAACGGCGTCACAGGACATAAGAAAACTTGTGAACAAATGTGACATTGCAAAAAATTAAAAATTCATAAGTCAATAGTATCTAGAATTAATGAGATGTTTCATGTTTTTGGGGATTGTGGACCTGCACCTAAACTTTTTTTTCGGTTCAGTAAATCCAGTTTTTGATGAGGTATTTAAAAAAAAATACCCGACCCTCATAAAAGTGCCAGTTTAAACGGAACACTCTGTATAGTATAGCCAATATTTATTTTTGGAACAAATTTTTTTAATCAAAATTAGTGGAGCCCCTAGCACAAGCATAAAGCTTCTTTGAAGTAGTTTAAAGAAGTAAGAAATGAATGAATAAATAAATTTTGGAGAGAATTTTGGTGAACGATTCTCGGCGCAAACGTTGCGGCAGGTATATACACCAAAAGTTTTTTTTTTGTAAAACTGGAGGTGGTCAAAAAAACAAATAAGCTGTTTTTTCTAGACTCTCGATTGGATACAACCAAGTTGCATTTACTGTACGCCAATGCGTAACAGCTTGAATGAATGAATCTCTAAAAAATCCTTTCTCTTTTCAATAAAGCTATAAATATAATTCAATACCAAGTTTAGTTAGTTTTCTGCAAACTGCATGTAACCCTACATAAAATGAATAATATAATTTTTTCAGGTAATTTTCTATACTGAGAATGATAGTGAAACGTGATTTTTTTAGTGCAAAGTTCGTAAAAAAAATCTACACAGTTTTTGAAAAATCTAAAAAATTGGCTTCTTTTTATTTTCAAGATTTAAAGCTCAAAATTAAAAACAGTGTGTCTAAGAATATGTTAAAAAATATTACCTGTCAAGAAATATGTTAAAAAGGCCAAAGGCCTAAAAAAGTTTTTTTAAGAAAGCTACAACTCTACTGTGCCTAAAGCAAAAAATTTATGATATTGTGACAGTCTTAAGTAAAAAATGTAATATTACAAAAAAAATATAAACATTTATTTATAAATAACTTGTAAAATGTATTAAAAGACATTCCATAAGCTTTTTTATCAAATTTCTAAAAGCTCTTTTTAATTAATTTTTTAAGCTTTTGCATTCTACTTTATTTGGAATAGCTATATAAACTTTCATAGAACGAGACACTCTGTATTTATAAAAAAATGCTAAAAGCCTATATTTTTTCAGTGTACTTTATAATATTAAAGCTTCATTATGATGTTGAAGCTATTGAAAATGATAGATCGATCCACTTTATTTATCATGACCACTTAGCTGTGATACCACATTATTATAAAGCTGCAAGGTAAATATAATTTTTATGTTTTAATTCACAAGTTTAGTTTATTCTTTTAATTGAGACCATGTAACTTGTATATTGTCACTGGGAACAACAACTACATTTGGCATTAAATTTTTGGATAAGATTTTATTTAACGGTTTCTAGTCATTTATACTGTATCTACCTATAGACTGAGAAGATCGCATCTAAAATTTTCAGGTTTTAGTTTTATACGCATCATATGAGAATTTTACACATATATAAAGAACGTCTAATGTGTAGATTTCTTAAGTTTATTTTTAACTACTTAATCTATAAAATAATAAAGACGTATCTTTACTTTACTAGTAATTTAAAAATAAATTCTTAATCCCGTAAAATTAGCATATTTAAGATACGACCTTTTAAAACGATCAGACGATATGTAATTTATCATACATGAAGACAGAAACCTCGACAGAAACATTGTTTTATCTAATTATACTGCAATTATAACAAATAAAATATTTCCTTATGTATGTCTCCTAAGTCATCTTTAAATTTATGATTTAGAAGGGGACGTCCAAACGGATCCCTGAGGCTCCCATAAGTTTAAGCGTTACTTTAATTTAAATCATGTATGACTTAACCTTTTAGTTTATCATTTTTTATTAACCTGCAGATTTAAAAGCCACTTGTGCATTTTTGAAATCTTTTGACTTACTTTAAAGAACTCAAGAGGTTTGAGATCTCGTATGTTAAAATTATTATTTTTAAAATAGTGTTTTTAGGTTGTACGTAGCCTAGAAGTTCTTAGGCTGATATATCAGAGCTCCCACCAGTCATATTCTATTTCCGTAATTTTTTTCCTGACAAAAATTAAGATTTCCCTGGTTCAAATTTAAATATATTTAAATATATTCCGTACAAAAAATATTATTATGTATTTAAACAGTATAGTAGTATATCAATATGTCCGTGCCTTTACCAAATTCTGGTATTTTTTTCTAAATAAAAAAAAAATTGAATGTACATTGTAAAATTTAATAAAAGTTGTGACTTTTATCAAAAAAATGTATTTTTTCCTGATTTTTCGATACAAAAGGGTAAATACCCGAGATCCAGTCCGATTTTTCAAATCCCTGACTTCCACGACTTCCCTGACGCGGTGGGAACCCTGTATATCTTTCCAATTTCCCAAAATCGCCAAAAAAAAGTCCTAGACCAAAAATTCTTGGATACATGTTTGTTTCATGAAAGAAATAAGAAACACGATAACTCGAGAACGAATAATC